>CAUYUJ010014568.1:0-277402 GCA_963575745.1 Prorocentrum cordatum | reverse complement strand
GGGGCGGAGCGGGGGGGGGTGCGGTGCCGAAATAAAGTGGTCGAAGCGGAGGGGGCACTGGGCGGGCGCTGGAGCCGTGGGGGGGCGCTGAGACGGCGCGGGGGAGGGGGCGGAGCGGGGGGGGGGGTGCGGTGCCGAAATAAAGTGGTCGTGGCGGAGGGGGCACTGGGCGGGCGCTGGAGCCGCGGGGGGGCGCTGAGACGGCGCGGGGGAGGGGGCGGAGCGGGGGGGGTGCGGTGCCGAAATAAAGTGGTCGGGGCGGAGGGGGCACTGGGCGGGCGCTGGAGCCGCGGGGATGCGCTGAGACGGCGCGGGGGAGGGGGCGGAGCGGGGGGGGGGTGCGGTGCCGAAATAAAGTGGTCGAGGCGGAGGGGGCACTGGGCGGGCGCTGGAGCCGCGCGGGGGCGCTGAGACGGCGCGGGGGAGGGGGCGGAGCGGGGGGGGGTGCGGTGCCGAAATAAAGTGGTCGGTGCGGAGGGGGCACTGGGCGGGCGCTGGAGCCGCGGGAGGGCGCTGAGACGGAGGGGGCGCATGATGATGATGATGATGTGGATGATGATGATGATGATGATGGTGATGATGGTGTTTATGATGGTGATGATGGTGAGGATGATGGTGATGGTGATGATGATGATATGATGATGATGACGATGATGATGATGATGATGATGAAGGGGGGGGGGGGTGCGGTGCCGCAATAAAGTGGTCGGAGCTCTAGACACCCTGTGCAAGAGAATAAATGTGAAGGGTTCCTTGGCGGGAGCGGGGGTCTTGATTAAATTGCGAGGAATTCTTGATTCAATTACGGGGAAGTCTCAAGCGGGAGCGCTGTTCCTGAGTAAATTGCGAGGAAGTCTCGGATGGGAGCGGGGGTCCGGATTAAACTGCGAGGAAGTCACAGGCGGGAACACCAATCCTGAGTAAATTGTAAACAACACCACCAGTAACAACAATCATTTTAAGACTGTTCGCCCTTATCTGCTCGACTGTCCAATAACGCGTATGTCCCAAACCCTCGATACCCGCCCTCTTCGTCTTCGACCGGATCCCCTTTGGGTGGTATACCTTTTTTTCCTGCAGGCCGGGCCCCGGCAAACGGCGGAGCGGCCGCGGACCGTCGACCCGACCCCAAGAGGGACGGACAGGAGACCGACGACGACGACGACGACGACGACGACGACGTCGGCGACGGCGACGGCGACGACGGCGGCGACGGCGACGGCGACGACGACGACGAGCGAAAGCGAGAGCGAGAGAGAACGACAGGAGGGCCACAAGGACACGAAGTAGGCCACGAAGGGCGACAGCGGGGACACGAAGGGAATGCGTATGGGGCCACGAAGAGCGCGAACGAGCGGGGGCCACGAAGGGCAGATAATGCGGGGCCACAGAAGGCAACGATGGGGCCACTGAAGGTAGCAACTGGGCCACGTAGGACAGTGAGGGGGCCACAGACGGCGACAGCGGGGCCACGAAGGGCATGCGCATGGGGCCACAATGGGCGCGAACGAGCGGGGGCCACGAAGGCATCGTTACATATATTGGGCCGCGGAGGGCAGGGACGGGGCCACTGAGGACAGCAACGGGGCCGCGAAGGGCATACATATATTGGGCCACGAAGGACAGCGAGGGGGCCACGAAGAGATGCAAAGGGGCCGCGAAACAAAGCGAGGGGGCCACGAAAGGCTGCAACGGGGCCGCGAAGGGCTGCGACGGGGCCACGAAACAAAGCGAGGGGCCCACCAAAGGGCTGCAACGGGGCCACGAAACAAAGCGGGGGGGCCACGAAGGACTGCAGTGGGGCCGCGGAGGGCAGCAGGGGGCCACGAAGAGATGCAAAGGGGCCGCGAAACAAAGCGAGGGGGCCACGAAGGGCTGCAACGGGGCCGCGAAGGGCTGCGACGGGGCCACGAAACAAAGCGAGGGGGCCACCAAAGGGCTGCAACGGGGCCACGAAACAAAGCGGGGGGGCCACGAAGGACTGCAGTGGGGCCGCGGAGGGCAGCGAGGGGGCCACGAAGGGATGCAACGGGGCCGCGAAACAGAGCGAGGGGACCACGAAGGGCTGCGACGGGGCCACGGAACAAAGCGAGGGGGCCACGAAGGGCTGCAACGGGGCCACGAAGGGCAGCGAGATCCCGATTCCCAGGTAATCGGTGAGAGAGTCCTAAGCGTGAGCGCGACTCTTAGGTGCCTGGGTGTCGGGAGCGCGGCGCTTGAGTAAATTGCCGGAAGTTCCCACGTAAGGGCGCTATTCTTAAGTACGTGTCAAGCAAGTCCCCAGCGAGAGCGCGACTCCAGAGCGCCGGGAAAACGATTCCTGAGTAATTGTAAGGAAGTCCCAAGCGAGAGCGCGATTCTTCAATACAATGCGAGGAAGTCTTGGGCGGGAGCGGGGGTCCTGGTTAAATTGTGAGGAAGTCTCAGGCGACAGCCGTTGTTGTTGTAACCCGGGGGCCAGGGGCCCAGTTTGAGCTTCAGGACAATCCCTGATCAAATGCAGGGTACGAGCGTCGAGGAGCACATTTTGATGGAGAAAAAAACCGTATGCACCGGCGTGGGGGGACCAACAATAATTATTTGTTTGAAATATGAGAGTTCCATGATATCATCCACAACAGCAGCAGCAGAAACAACAGCAGCAGCAGCAGCAACAACAACAACAGCACGAACAACAGCAACAGCAACAACAACAGCAACAGCGACACCAGCACGCCCGCCGCGTTCCTGCCGCGCGCCGCACCGTGCCGGGCGGCGCCCTCTTCAGGGCCACCTCTGGCCGCCCTTCGACGGCCCTCCTCAAGGAGACGGGAACCCTGAGGCGGGGGTCAGCCAGAGCGCCGCATCTTGCAGGCGCTTGCCGGGCCAGGGGCGCACTGACTCGGGTTTGCCAGACGGGGCTTGGACCTGGGGCGAGGACAAATCCGTTCCAGAGCGTTCGGGGGCACTCTCAGAGCGTCCCGGAACGCTCCGAAAAGGCCGCGACGCCCGATACATCCTGCAGAGCCGCCGGATCTCAGAGATTCTCGATTCACCCTCACCCGACTTGATCCTCGTCCTGGCTTCGTTTTAGTTTGGACGCAGGAGGATCGTGCTGGATCCTGCAGGACTGACCCACCCGGGTCTGGATTGACCTGGATCAATAGATCCTCGACGCTTGGCGTCTCGCCCGGGGGGCTTCTTGTCGGGGGCTTCATCCCAAGGCGTCGGGGAACAAAGAACAGCAAAAGCATATATTTTGGAGGTCGCGCGGGTTATTCGGGTCGGCGCTGGAGCCCCCTTCGCCAGCGTTTCCAGCGCCGCCCCTGGGGCAATCCGTGCGCAAAGCTCGGGCGTTCTCACGACTAGGAAAGCTGAAACACGACAAGAGGAAACTGAAACACGACAAGGCACGGCTTACTCACGACAAGCAACAAGCAACTTCGCCACCCACTTTCGCCGCCCACTTGGGCGGCGAAAATGGACTGCGAAAGTGGGCGGCGAAAATGGGCGGCGAAAATGGGCGGCGAAAGTGGGCGGCGAAAGTGGGCGGCGAAAGTGGGCGGCGAAAGTGGGCGGCGAAAACGGGCGGCGAAAATGGGCGGCGAAAGTGGGCGGCGAAAGTGGGCGGCGAAAGTGGGCGGCGAAAGTGGGTGGCGAAAGTGGGCGGCGAAAGTGGGCGGCGAAAGTGGGCGGCGAAAGGGCGGCGAAAGTGGGCGGCGAAAGTGGGCGGCGAAAGTGGGCGGCGAAAGTGGGTGGCGAAAAAGTGGGCGGCGAAAGTGCGGCGGCGAAAGTGGGCGGCGAAAGTGGGTGGCGAAAGTGGGCGGCGGCGAAAGTGGGCGGCGAAAGTGGGCGGCGAAAGTGGGTGGCGAAAGTGGGCGGCGAAAGTGGGCGGCGAAAAAGTGGGCGGCGCGGCGAAAGTGGGCGGCGGCGAGAGTGGGCGCCGAAGTGGGCGCCGAAAGTGGGCGGCGAAAGTGGGCGGCGAAAGTGGGCGGCGAAAGTGGGCGGCGAAAGTGGGCGGCGAAAGTGGGCGGCGAAAGTGGGCGCGAAGTGGGCGGCGAAAGTGGGCGGCGAAAGTGGGCGGCGAAAGTGGGCGGCGAAAGGGCGGCGAAAGTGGGCGGCGAAAGTGGGCGGCGAAAGTGGGCGGCGAAAGTGGGCGCCGAAGTGGGCGGCGAAAGTGCGAAAGCGGGCGCCGAAAGTGGTGGGCGGCAGCGAAAGTGGGCGGCGAAAGTGGGCGGCGAAAGTGGGCGGCGAAAGTGGGCGGCGAAAGTGGGCGGCGAAGTGGGCGGCGAAAGTGGAAGTGGGCGGCGAAAGTGGGCGGCGAAAGTGGGCGGCGAAAGTGGGCGGCGAAAGTGGGCGGCGAAAGTGGGCGTAGCGAAAGTGCGGCGAAAGTGGCGGCGAAAGTGGGCGGCGAAAGTGGGCGGAAGTGGGCGGCGGCGAAAAGTGGGCGGCGAAAGTGGGCGGCGAAAGTGGGGCGGCGAAAGTGGGCGGCGAAAGTGGGCGGCGAAAGTGGGCGGCGAAAGTGGGAGGCGAAAGTGGGCGGCGAAAATGGGTGGCGAATGTGGGCGGCGAAAGTGGGCGGCGAAAGTGGGCGGCGAAAGTGGGCGGCGAAAGTGGGCGGCGAAAGTTGGCGGCGAAAGTGGGTGGCGAAAGTGGGTGGCGAAAGTGGGCGGCGAAAGTGGGCGGCGAAAGTGGGCGGCGAAAGTGGGCGGCGAACGTGGGTTTGCTTGTCGAGAATATGTCTGTTCTTTGTCGTGAAGCTGCTTGTCGCGAAACCATCCCGGCCATTCCGTGCGCCAGGGAGGGAGGTACAGCGACGACCCAAGAAATCCGCGCGGACTTGCGAAAGTTCATGGTTTTGTCATTCGTTATTCCCCGGATATGGTAAAGGGTGAAACATCGTTCTTTGAGCACGCAAACCGCGTCCTTTGTGCACGTTTGGGCGGAGTGAGGGGAGGGGACGTTCCTGCCCCAACCCCTGAAACGTCAGGGAGCGGGAGGAGCGTCGGACCCCCCCCCCTAAAGTCAGGGGATGGGGGAGGGGGGTTAACTCCCCCCTGCCGCTGGCAAGCGACGACGACGACAACGGCGACGGCGACGGCGACGTATCCCGCATGCCTGAAAAAAACGGCTCGCCCACGACGATGACGACGACGTCTACGACGCGTCCTGCCCGACCGACCGATTCACCCACGACGACGATAGCAATTGCAACGGCTACGGTGACACCAGTGAAGCACACAGAAGGCGTTCCCTCCAAAATTGGGTTGTGGAGCGAACCCAGCCGTGTGCTCACACTTCTTTCTTGACAGGGCCGTGCAAAACGATTTTCTCATCTCGGAGAACAGCATTGGCATAAACAACCTATATTTTCAGAGCTCCGCGCGGATTTCTTGGGTCTTCGATGGACCCCCCTTCCTTGCACGCGGAGCGCGCCAGGGGCGGTGCTGGAGCCGCCGCCAGGGGGCCCCAGCGCAGATCAAAGAAATCCATGCGGAGCTCCAAGAGTTTATAGTCATGCCGCTTTTCGTTCCTCTACTTGGGTCCCACGACCTCTGGGAGGTCGCGCGGTCCTTCAGAAGCCATCGGCCCGTCCGCGGCGGGATTCTGCCAGGGGGGCGGGGGGGAGGAGGAGCTAGAGGAGAGGGTGGAGTGGTCGAGCCGTTGGCGGCCATCCGTCGCCATGGGGGAAGCGGGTCCCGAGGGAAACGGTGTGTATTGTTGCTTTCTGGTTCTCGGGGCCCCCCACGGGCCCCGGGACTGTGAGAAAGCGAATCAGGATGAAGATCTCTTCTGGGGCAGGGGTGGACCTAAACGGTGTTTTGGCGATTTCGTAGGCCGTTTTCGTTTCGATTTCGTTTTGCGTTAACGGCGGATTGAAGACAAAACGAGGGAAAACGAGAACAAAACGAAAACGAAAAACACCGTTTAGGTTCAGCCCTGTCCTGGGAGAAGGCCCAAGGGTCCAGGACCCGTTTCCCTCGGGGCCCACTGTCCCCACATGCTGGATCCTTGGCGTTCTTTGTCCTCTTTTTGTAGGCCGCTGGTCTGCCTCTCGTCGCCACGGCTGGGTCCGCCTCGAAAAAGCAACGGGTCAGGATGGACGTCTCGAGAGGTCCGGGGCCGATTTTGAGCGGGTCCGGGTCGGTCGGGGCTCAAGAGGCGGAGGTCAATGCAAACGGAGCTCAGTCAGAGCGTCGGATCTTGCAGGATCCTGCACGGCCAGCGCTGCATTGCCCGGGCTTGGGCGCGGGATCGTGCAGGGCCTGCCTGACCCAGGTTTGGAATGACCCTGGTCAGTAGATCATCGAGTCGGGCGTGAGTACTGCCGTTGTCTCAGCTGGTCCTCCGACGAGTAGAGGAAGATGTGAAGCGAGGATAGGGAAGTGCGGGCGGGAAAGAGCGGGGAGGGCGGAGGACAAGACAACGGGAGGAAGCAGGGCACGGATGGATTATGGGAGGACAGGGGCAGGGGGGGAAGGTGTGGTAAAGAAGCAGTCAGGAAATATCGAAGGGAGTTCTAGAACGATTGGATAATGGAATCGGGAAGAAGTGTTGGAGAAACTACGAACTAGAGCGGAAGGGAGGAAGAGGAAGAGGAAGAGAAGGAGGAGGAGTGTAGCAGGAGGAAGAGCAGCAGCAGCAGGAGCAGGAGCAGGAGGAGGCGGATGACGAAAGAGATCGCTGGAGGTTCAATCCTGTTCATCGCGCAACGCTCTTGCTAGGCGCCTCGGTGAAGATCAATGATAGGCTCCATCGCGCCAAGCAAATAGCTGAGGATACGACCTACCGCCAGCGTTTGGTCAGGCTGCTCCTGCGCTGGTCACTGTCTTGTAGATTCGGCCTCTTTTCTAGCGCGCGTGTGCTGAGAGTGTCCAGGTTGCTGTCGCACCCGAGCGCTTCCAAACCGAACGTTCATGCCAACGCCGCGCGGAAAGGAAACGTACGAGAGTGCAAATCCCAGACTCCGTTCTTCATTCTTTGCATCATCCTTGTCCTCAACTTTGTCCGCTCCGATGATCAACTGGTAATGAGTCCTGGGCCGAGACGTCGTTAAGACAGGCCCCTGTGGTGATGTGGGGCGTCGGGCTCCCGCAGAGCCTTGGGGGTCAAGGCCGCCTCGGGCGGCATCGCGGCGCGAGAGCGCGAAGGTAGCCGCGCATTGCGGGGCGCGATGCGTCAAGTTTGGTGACTCGGATACCCTGACATCCGACGAAGTGCCTTTTTCAACTGCGGCGCCAGGGGTCCCGACCCCTTCCTGGGGCCGCATCGCCGATGCATCGGAGATGCGGCTCGATGTGGAGCCCGGTTTTGTCCACGCCAACGGTGCCAATGCATCGCCGACATCGCCGATGCGTCTCCGATACATCGGCGACGTATCAACGATGCGGCGCGATCCTCCGACCCCATCTACTCAGACCCTATCTGGGAGGCTTCTAGTGTCCGTGCCCTCCCTACTGCGGCATCCCCGCGCCCCCGCGCCGGCTTTAATGGTCTGAGCGGGCTCCTCCCTCCTCCTCCCTCTGGCTCTGTTCTCTCTCGCCTTCGTGCCTCAACTCGCTCCGAGTGCACCCGACGCTTACTGACTGGCGTCTGACTTTCTTGGACCACTTGGCGCCCGCGGACTGAAAAGTGTTCGTACCCGCCTGGAGGAGGAGGAAAAGAAGGAGGAGGGGAAGGAAGGACTGAGGAGTGAGGGGTCGGATGAGGAGGGAGGCGTGAGGAGTGAGGAGGAGGAGGAGGAGGAGGAGGAGGAGGACGACGACGAGGAAGGGGAGGAGGGGGAGGAGGAGGAGGAGGAGGAGGAGAAGGAGGAGGAAGAAGAGGAGGAGGAGGAGGAGGAGGAGGAGGGGGAGGAGGGGAGGAGGAGGGGGAGGAGGGGGAGGAGGAGGAGGAAGAGGGGGAGGGGGAGGAAGAGGAGGAGGAGGAGGAAGAGGAAAAGTTGGAGGAGGATGAGGGGGAGGAGGAGGGGGAGGAGGAGGCGTTCCCGTTCCAGCCCTCACCACCATCTTCACCCTCGGCCTCTCGGGCAGTCTGCCCCCGAGGTGACCCCCCTGCCCTCGCCAGGACGTTCTCCCTCCCTCCCACTACCCTTAGGTCGGGCCTGTACATTTACATGAAGAGTACTCAAAAACAGTCAAAAAGTCTGGGGACCCTTTTTCCCTACCTAGGCTCTGCCTAGAAGGGTTCTTACTCTCTAGCTTAAAGGGGCCGGGCAGTGGAAAGCGCCCCGGGCGGTTCCCCCAGTCCCCTGGGAGCGGTTTTCCCCCCCAGTCCCCTGGGAGCTTTAGCTTTAGCTTTAGCTTAGCTGTAGCTTAGCTTTAGCTTACTGTAGCTTAGCTTTAGCTTAGCGTTTCGCTTAGCTTTTCGCTTAGCGTTTAGCTTAGCTTTAGCTTAGCTTTAGCTTAGCTTTAGCTTAGCTTGAGCTTAGCTGTAGCTTAGCTCTAGCTTAGCGTTAGCTTAGATTTAGCTTTGCTTTAGCTTAGATTTAGCTTAGATTTAGCTTAGCTTCAGCTTAGCTTTAGCTTAGCTTTAGCTTAGCTGTGGCTTAGCTTTAGCTTAGCTTTAGCTTAGCTTTAGCTTAGCGTTACTGTTACTACTAATGCTGCTTTCCTAGGGGTTCCAACTCCTAGGTAGGGTCGCACTGGGATAATTTAGAACATTGTCTAACCATTTAGGGGTACTTGTTTACTACTTTTAATTTTTCGCCCCCAAAATCCCCCTGTAGGGGGGCATGCCCGACCTCTCACTATCCCCTGAAGGCGGCGGCGGAGGAGGACCCCCGCTTCCTCAATTAGGCAGTGGCGAAGCGACCCGGGCTGCCTATAGACTCACCAGGGAATGTTCTAAAAGCAGGTGGTAGTAAACAGTAAATGTTCTTAGATCATGTCTGGCTGAGACAGGGCTGCCTTTATACGCCAGCTTCATGTTCTAAGAACGGTTTTTTGTTGTTAGGTCATTCGTTTGTTCGAAGAACGGTTCGTGGTAGGCCTACAGGAGTGCCAGGGCGGTCGGTCCCTGCTCAACTCCATCCTCCTCCACAAGAACATCCTCCTTGCCCCCCTTCACCTGGAAGCCGACGGAGCAGCGAGTCCTCGGTCTCCATTGCCGCCGACCGAGGCGACCTGGCCTTCCCCTATACGAGACGCCTTCTGGGCGACATCGGCGCCAGCCCTGTCCTCGACCCCCGACCACTCCCCTAGTCGGATGCGGGAGAACGGGTCCTTTGCGAAGGTGGGCATCACCACGCGGCTGCCACGCCGTGCGCCACAGGATGAACCGCTGCGCCTGTGCTCTTGGCGACCCCGTCACGCAAGACCCCCCCCACCCTTGGCCCAGAGCCCACCCCCGCCCCTCCGGCGCGGCCCCCGCTCCGCAGCCGCTGGCGGCTGCAGCGCGGGAGGACCCCTCGGCACGCCGCCCCCGCCGACAAGAGGGCGGGAGGCGGGGGGCGGGGGCCCCGGCGCGCGCTCCCGGCCGATGCCGGAGGAGCCCGAGCCCCCGCGGTCGCTCGCCCTCCCGGAGAGGGCCCATCGGGGCCGATCGCTCGGGCGTCGAGGCAGCGCCGGTGCGCGTCGGCGAGCGCCGGGTGGGGCGGGTTCGCGGGAGCCAGCAAGATTGATGAGCCCGGTTTCCACCACCACCACCATAGGTAGGAGGAGATGAGGAGGAGGAGGAGGAGGAGGAGGAAGAGGAGGAGGAGGAGGAGGAGGAGGAGGACGACGACCTCATCCTCCCTCCTCCTCCTCCGTCCTATATATGGGAGTGGTGGTGGAAGATCTTTTTCCCATCAAAGATGGCATGGGAGGCATCCGCGAGTTGCCACCGAAGGTTCGGTAGTCTGGCCATTCCGACCCGATTCTGCTCTTATGACGATCCGATGCGGCCCGATGCATGCACGGGGCTGCTGTGCATCCGGACGCAGCCCGTCCGACGCGCATTTCGGTTCGATCCGACGTCCCGATCCAATGATGGCTGAGGCTGCCTGCCCAGGGCCCACAAGGGCCCCCTCCCCCATGGGGCAGTCCCACTGGCCCAGTCACCCTCTCTATGATTAACACCCCCCATCGGCCTGCACTGGCCGCATCAGTAACAGGGAAGGTGCTGTAACAGAACAGGCGACCTGGGTAAATGGTGCCTCCCCTGGGGCCCCAAAAGCACACAGTGGGGCAGACCCACCATCATCATCAGCATCATCATCATCATCATCATCATCATCATCATCAGCATCATCATCATCAGCATCATCATCATCAGCATCAGCATCAGCGTCAGCATCAGCATCAGCATCAGTATCGTTAACATCATCATCTTCACCGTCATCATCATTATCAGTATCATCATCATCATCATCATCATCATCATCATCATCATCATCATCATCATCATCATCATCATCATCATCATCATCATCATCATCATCATCATCATCATCATCATCATCATCATCATCATCATCATCATCATCATCATCATCATCATCATCATCATCATCATCATCATCATCATCATCATCATCATCATCATCATCATCATCATCATCATCATCGCGATCATCATCATCATCATCATCATCATCAGCAGCAGCAGCAGCAGCAGCAGCAGCATCATCCCAACTACCACTGGCCCTGGACGGGCTAAGCTGCCAGTCTGCGAGCCCAGGAGCGGTCCGCAGGGTCAGTGCCTGGGGGCCGATGCTCAGGAGCGAGATCGGGGCCCAGGTCGGGGGTGGCCAAGAGGGGGGTGACGACTAGGGACTAGGGGGGGGGGATATCATGGCGTGGGCCAGGATATCGCACCATATTTCATGGCGCCTCTTTTCATTTCAGTACGCCTCTGGCCCCCCCCCCCCCCATGGGCCGCGCGCATGCCGCCGGGCATGATTTGCGCCCCCCCTCTTGGACGCCCCCCTCTTGGCAGTCCCCTATCAAGAGATGGGGGTCAATGCAAACGGGGGTTCAGCCAGAGCGCCGGATCTTTCAGGATCCTGCAGGGCCAGGGGTGTACTGACCGTTACCCGGGCTTGGGAGCAGGATCCTGCAGGGTCTTGCAGGATCTTGCAGGGCCTGACTGACACGGGTTTGGATTGACCTGGGTCAGTATATCCCCGACGGAAAAGGGACGTACACGTACATGAATCCACCTTGGTTTTCAGAGTGCGCATTGCGCGGACGTTCGCATCACGCGCTTGGTCTCGCGGAGTGTGGGGCCGTGTTCATGAACGTGGTTGGACGCGTACGTTTTTTGCGGGCGCCCTAATAGGGCGGTCGACGGGAACGCCACTGGGTTCGGGCCAGCCTCCCCCGTTGCACAAGGAACGAAACACGTTGACCATGACCAGGATGTCGCGGGATCATGTCGACGCCGATCTTGGTCATGGCCCATATGCCGACCGTTGCCACTCCGCGGGCACGGTCCAGGAGTGGACGCTGACCAAGTTGGCCGATGGCCAAGATCGGCACGCCGCTTCCGCGTCCAGTCTTGGTCGTGGTCCGCCTACACGTAAGAGTGACCTTTTCGCCGGTCGCCGGAGTGACCTGCGGTGCGGGCCCGGGGCCCCCCGATCGCCGAATGCGAGGCGACAGCAGCGGCTTGCGCGCCTGGTGGTTTCCCGAAAGGGCCCCCCTTGGCCGCGCACTAAAGCTCACTCTTGCGTAGGGTTACTCTTGCGTGTAGCCGATTGGTCATCCAGAAGGGACTCGGGGGTGGACAGAACCCCCAACAGTGACACGTCGATTAGTGAATTGTCCGTTTTCGGTTCTCGAGAGGGCGCCGCGGCCGTTATTTTCCAGGCTTGCGCCCGCCAGGTTTGGGCCTCAGGTCGTTTTCACTAAACCACGTTTTACTAAAGGGGGGTCTGTCCATCCCCGAACTAAAGCTCACTCTTGCGTAGGGTTACTCTTGCGTGTAGCCGATTGGTCATCCAGAGGGGACCCCAGGGAAAGCGACTTTTGAAGCAGGCGATGCCGATTTCTCGAGTCCGCTCGGCTTCGCCCACAAGGTCGCTGCACGACGCCCTCACTCGCACTCTTCGCTCAGAAGTCCCTCCTCTCCCTGGCGTCCATCCAGGAAACGTAACACGCTTCCGCGTCCAGTCTTGGCCGTGGCTCCCGCCTCCTTCCCCTCCCACGTTGGCCCTGGTCTTGGCGCCCACATCGCAGAGCGGATTTCTTTCGGAAAACGATAGGGTGGGCCCGGGGTGTCCTGGAGAATTCGCTCCGGATTTCGACGTGAGTTTCGTGCGGATTTTTTTGGCCAGGATTGAGGACTGAAACAAATCCACGTGAAATTCTGTTCGGTTTTCGCTCGCCGCTTCGGGCAGAAATCCTCTGCAGCACGTCTGCAAGGCCGGTGCAATGACCCCAGGGGGGTGGGCGACCGCGGTCCCAGCCAGCCTCCGCGGGCCCCGCGCGGCGGCCGAAGAGGCGGAGGAGGGCGGCCGGGCAGAAGCGCGGCGGCCTTGCGCGGGCGGAAGCTGCCGGCCAGGCCCAGCCGGGCCAGAGCCCATCATCCGGGTCGGCCCGCTTTCGGAGGCTGCAAAGAGGGGGGTGATGACTAGGGGCGGTGGATATCATGGCGTGGGCCAGGAGATCTCCCCAGATTTCACGGCGCCCCTTCTT
The DNA here is from genome assembly GCA_963575745.1 of Prorocentrum cordatum. NCBI lineage: Eukaryota > Dinophyceae > Prorocentrales > Prorocentraceae > Prorocentrum > Prorocentrum cordatum. The sequence goes on along the minus strand of CAUYUJ010014568.1, from coordinate 264,803 downwards.
ATTTCACTAAGTTCCCGGCCCCCCCATGGGCTGCGCACATGCCGCTGGCCATGAGTTGCGCTCCCCCCCTCTTGGACGCCCCCCTCTTGGCCACCCCCGACGTTTGGCGGGGGAGCCTGAGATCCTGGCGTTTCCTTTTTGCTCTCACAACGGGCATTTTCGCCCCCGGGGCCCTCGCAGATCGACCTGGCTCGAAGATGGCGCAGCAAGATGGGGTCCGGTGGAAGATGCCCGCCAGGCCCGACCGGGCAAGAGCCCATGATTCTCGGGCACGAATGGATGGGGGGCGATACATTCAGAGGAGGAACAAGGTACCCTTGCCGCCACCCTTTGCCCGTTTTCCTCTTTGTTGGGCCACCTGGGAAGCCCTCGTCGCCACCGCTGGATTCGCTTCGAAATTCTAGTCAGAGCGCACCCCAGGAGAGGTCCGGGGAGTAGCGGCATTGGCACTTGTCGGTTTCCCCGCGCATGGCGGTGTGGCGAGGGCTGCAGAAAAGGAGCCCTCGAGGGCCCCTGGAGGGGCCCTTTGGGGCCCAAAAGGGGGCCTCTAGGGCCGAGAAGGGCACCCTTCTTCTTCCCCCCCTCATTTATCGTTCCCCATTAATTCGCGCACGACAGTTCATTGAGAATGCAAAGACCCCCGAACCCTGATGACACAATGAAGACGTAGCCTCACTTAGGCCCTTGTTGTTGCATCAGGGGTCATCAATTCAGGTGGTTTGGCTTGGCACCTCCGCAGAAGCCCCTTATCCCTTACGTTCTGGACCGCCTAGCTTGCATCCGCTTCCAAATGGTTCGACTCCTCCGACGTCCTCCGACTGGACTTCGATTCGATGTCGATCGATTCCGATCCCGATTTGGCTCGACTCCGAATTCCGATGTGGGCGTCTGCTTGCCAATGGAGGCCTAGCTTGCCGACTTCCGCCCATTCGACTTCTCCGACCTGGCTGCTGACTTCCGCCAATTTCTGTCATCTCGATCGCCGATCGTTTCGATCCGATGCGGGGTTCTGCTGGCGGAGCCTCGGGGCTTGGCCAGGGCGCAGTCCGGGCACGCGCCAGCATGCACCCAGGGGTCCGTGGACCTGGCGCGCGGGCGCCAGGCCCCCTTGGTCGGGGAAGTTGCTCCCCGAGACAGGGCGGCAGTGCCGCCCGCTTTGGTGACGAGGCGTGCCGATGCTGCATGGAAACATAAAGGCCCGTCGCTCACGCAGGCGTTCGTCAGGAGGGGAAAAAACACAGACACAATTAATCGTCGATCCCCAGGAAAATGTGGGATAATATAGGAAGTGGGGGGGAAGACAGAAACCCAGAAAATATGTGAAAATATGGGGAATCCTTTTATTTGTGTGTATTTATTTGTGTGTCCTGGGGCCCCTTCAGTTCGGGGCGCAAGAGGAGGGGGTCAATGCAAGCGGGGGTCAGCCAGAGCGCCAGGATCTTGCAGGATCCTGCAGGGCCAGGGTCGCACTGACCCGGGATTGAGTGCAGGATCCTGCAGGGTCTCGCAGGATTTTTCGCATAGACCCGGGCTTGGGCGCAGGATCTTGCAGGATCTTACAGGATTCTCGGGCGCAAGGTCTGCGTGTAAGAGACTAGAGTTTGACGGAACGATTTGGGAGTTAGTGCGATGGTGGTTGCTATCGCTGTCAGCCTGCTCATTTACAAAGCCACGCAGATTGGCACCATTTCGTAATCTACGTGGACGGCCCACGAATGACCCCCGTCCTGCTGACGGGTAGATTTTTCTAGTGTTTTCCATTTTGTTTTGCACACCGGCCCAACCCCCAACGCCCCAGCCACCACTCCGGAATCTCAATCAGAAGGGCCTGCCCACGAGTCCCCATCGTTGCGCTTCCCGACAGCCAGCAGATCACGAGCAGCGCCTTCGCGGTCTGGATTCCAGGGCGCGATCCCGCGGATGCGCTTTCGCGCGGAGCACCCGCGAAAGAAAAAGCGTGTCCGTGGTGTCGCGGTCCAGGGGCCCCGCACTCGAGGCCGCGGATACGGATGTGTTTGGGGCGCGCCAGCAGGCCCCCGCCGAGGCGGAGGAGGAGGAGGAGAACCCCGGGCTGCTGCTGGCCGACCTGGTGGAGCAGCCAGAGGAGACTGCGCCCAGGCTTAGGCGGGCGGTCGGGGCCAGCCGGCGGCGGCAGAAGCGCCCGCCAAGGCCGGCGGAACCAGTGGAGGACGCCGACCAGGATTGACCTGGGTGAACCGAAAAACGTCAAAAAACGTATCAGATTTGCAAGCAAAAAAAAAAACGCGCAAGATGGTATTTGGCGAACCGTCGCGCTGCGAGAGAATCACTGCATGCTGACGGGGCTAGGACGAGGATAATTGCCTTCCAGGGCTTTCCGGAAAGTTCTCAGAGCGCTCCAAAACGCTTTGAGAAGGGCGCGGCGCCCGAGACATTTTCCAAAGCCGCCAGATCTCAGAGATTCTCGATGCATCCTCATCTGAAATTATCCTTCGTCTTAGTTTTTGGTCTCCAGGGGCCCTTGCCTGTCCCGTGGCCGTGAAACAACCGCTCGGGTGGGGCAGCCAGTCCCAAGGACGGGGTACGGACCTTCAGGGGTCCACGCAGCGAAAAGAGGCACGACGTTGGGAGTTCTGGTGAGCAGGAGGAGAAGGAGAAGAAGGAGAAGGAGGAGGGGAAGGAGGAGAACCAGTGGAAACCCTGGAGTCATCAACGATGTTGGATTACCCCCTCCCTCCAAGCTCCCTCGTCATAGGCCCCTACAACGGTTCATTTCCACTGAGGGAATTGCCTCGTTGGAAGATAACCGTTTGAAGAGCCTGGAGCAAGCCAAAATATTGCTTTCGGGATTCCATCGTCACGGATCAACCTGACTGTTGCGTCTTGACGGTTTTGAATCGTGCCAGAACGCCACTTCTGGGAATTCAACCCCGCGAATCAACGTAACTTCTGCGCCCTCATAATCCTGAATTCTTCCACGTTTGGTACACCAATAATGGAAACGCGTGAAACCCTTGCAACACCAGAAAAACGAATGTGCGCGGCGTGAATGCGAGAACCACATTTTGAACCCGTGAAGCTTCTACATTTCGTCAAAAACGAATGTGCGCGGCGCGAAGGCGAGAGCCACATTTTGAAGACCACCCGCCCACGATCCGTGAAATTCGTGCAGTTGTTTACAACGAATGTGCGCGGCGCGAAGGCGAGAGCCACATTTTGAAAACGACCCGCCCTGAATCCGCGATTGCAAATTGTTAAAACGAATGCGCGCGGGCGCGAAGGCGAAACCGATAGTTTGAAAACGACCCGTCCTCCATCTGTGAAGTTGGTGTCAATGTTTAAGTTTCATGATCCTAAATGTTGAGGAAGTCTCAGGCGAAACGCCTGGACCTCCCTAAAAACTGGCCTCGGGGTGCGACAGGGAGGAGGAGGAGAGAAGGAGGAGGAGGAAGACGGGGAGGAGGGGAGAAGGATAAGGACGAGGAAGAGGAGAGTAAGGAGAAGGAGGAGGAGGAGGAGGGGGAGAACTGGCCCAACAAGGGGGGGAGGACACTTTCCAGGTAGCCAACCTTATGCGTGTCAGCATACGGCCGCTGTGGACATGTGTGATCGTACCTTCTTGCGTTGCTGCATTGTGATACCTCGTGTTCGGACGTGCCGAGTTCATACCCGGATTTGCCCTTCGACTAGCTGTGACGAGGCGCGGACTAGACCCAGATGAGGATAGCTCATGCAAAAAAACGAGTGGCGAGTGATATATGAGAAAATTACGCGATTGTTCTCCATCTACGCATACGCCTCTTGTACAGTGCAGCAAATCACCCCGCCTTGTCTTTTGTTTAATTTCAAGGTAAACCATCAAACGCAAGCACGCGACATACGAATATCATACCTATGGCAAGGATGATTGTAAGGCGTCCTGGGCGCTTGAATCGACCGTTTGGTTTGAATTTCGCCCAGGCAAGGAAAGCCGCCCAAAGTACGTTGAATCACCCGTCTTGCAGCTGGACTCATAGCCTTCACAAGAACTCGACGGCGAGGGAGATCACCTCGTTGTGGATCGGCCAGCGGGCAAGCACAGCATCAGTGGGTAATTTAAGGATGGGCCCACGCAGCACCCCCACCGCACGCCCCAGAGGGCGCTCCCACTGTTCATTACCAAAATCTGAGTGCTCCACCCCCAGAGCTGCAACCGCCTCCGCAACTGCTGGTATAACAGGCGCGAAAGACACTGAGCATGTCAAGAGACAATAAACTTCAAAGGCACAGGTGCCACTGCCACTAAATCCAAGTTGGCACGTGTCCGGGCTATTTGCCGCCGCAACAGCTGCCCACTTCTGCTCATGTCGCCACAGGTGCCAGTGTTACCCGCTAGAACGCGCCCAAGGGAGCGAGCGTCCCAATCGCCTCGCGCAGGGGTGACTCAGACAGTGCGAGACCGTGGTGGCCCTGTGGCCTCAGCGGAATGTGCGTGCGTCGTGAGTGAGGCCAGCGTAGAGAGAGAACCGCCGCAGGGAACCGCAGGCGAGATCAAGTGTCTGATGCTCGTGACTCCGACTGCCCGCAGGCCAGGAGCAGGGCGCTCCTCACCACCCACCAAACCACCCCAACCCAACCCGAAGGCCCAAATTTATCCTCGATTTCCAGTGGGGGGGGGTCTGGGAACACTGAAAAAACACATGGAACCCGTACCCCCCCCAACCCGAAGTTCGATTCAAATTCGGGTCTTCGGGTTGGGTTGGGGTGGTCTGGTAGGTAGTCAGCTCCATTCCTCCGCTGCCCCCGCCAGTTCCTTCCGTACCGCCCCGGCGCGGCAGGCTCGCGCCGTGCCGACGCTGCGGCGACCCCCGCGCGGACGCTCCGGGGTGACAAGAAGCTGCACCAGGCAGTACATGTTGGCGGCCCGCGCGCATCTCTTGGCTCTGCGCTGCGACCCTCTTGGCGGCGCAGGACCTGCGCCGCCAAGTAGTGGCGGTCCGCGCGGAGTGCTTGGATCTGCGCTGGGACCCCCTGGCGGCGCCTTGGGCGCCGCCCCTGGCGCCCTCGTCGCCCACCTCGCTCCGGGGCGGCGTCGTCTGCTCCGTCGTTGCGTCGTTGGAAGCTGATCCCATCCAGGGCGGAGCCCGGCCTCCGGGATCCTGCACGGGATCCTTCCACGGGATCCTACCACGGGATCCCGTGGAAGGATCCTCCACGGGATCCTACCACCTTGTTGGAGCTCGCTGTGCACGGGATCCTTCCACGGGCGCGGAGCCCGGCCTCCGCACCGTCATCTTCTTGGAAGAGCCTCGCCCCTCGGAGCGCCCATCGGCCGCCAACCGACCCACTGAACGGCCATTCGAGAGGAGGAGGGCGAGAAGGAGGAAGGAGGAGGAGGGGAGGAGGACGACGAGAAGGAGGACGACCATTTGAGAGGGTGGCCGGGGAGGACGGGAAGGAGGACGACGAAGAGGAGGATGACGCAGACGATTACGACCGCGGCGGCGAGGGCAAGCACGAGCCGAAGGAAGAGGGCGACGAGAAGACGGGGTGGGAGCGAGGACGAGAAGGACGATGGCGAAGCCGAGAACAAGAGCGAAGGGGATGAGGCGAGAATGAGAGAAGGATGACTGGAGGAGGAGGAGGAGGAGGAGGAGGAGGAGGAGGACGAGGTAGATGCTGAGGGAGTGGAGTAGGCATTAGTGGAGGAGGAGGAGGAGGAGGAGGAGGACGAGAAGAGGGGGAAGAGGAGAACGGCAGGGGGGGGAGGGGGAGGACAGGGGTGTGCTGGAAATGGAGCAGGCGGAGGATGGAGAGGGGGGGTTGTTGAAGGATCGGAGGAGCAGGCGGAAGAGCAGTAGCAGGATGAGGAGCAATCAGACGGGAGGAGGGAGGAAGGAGGCTTGGGAGGGGGAGGATGGCAGACGAGAAGGGGGGAGGGGAATGAGACAAGCTAGGTGCGCTCGCGTCATATCTGACATCCTACCCCTCCCTCCCATCCCTTACCATGGCGTAGATCCCCTCTCTACTCGCACAGTCGGATGTCGAGCAGGGCAATGATCCCGAAAGGGTACGCGATGTATTGTAGAGCACGGCATGGCATGGCGTAGAAGAGCACCGCAAAGTATAGTATGTCACAGCATGGCATGGCGTGGCGTAGTGAAGAATGGCATCACAAAGCTTTGCAACGCAAAGCATGGCATCGCACAGCGGCCCCGAACATAGCATTGCATAGCATGGCGTTGGAGATCAAAGCGTTGCTTGGCATAGCATGACGTGGCACTTAAGCACTGGATGTGACAGCTGCAGCTGAAGCCATGGCATCGCGCAGCGGAACGTAACCTAGCATTGCATTGCATGCCGTGGCATGGCACGGGAAATGACGCCAGCGCTGTAGCGGGAGCACGATTCGGAACGAGCGGAAGCGCGGAAATGAGGCCAGCGCTGCAGCGGGAGCACGATTCGGAACGAGCGGAAGCACAGAAATGAGGTCAGCGCTGCAGCGGGAGCACGATTCGGAACGAGCGGAAGCCCGAAAAAGAAGCCCGCGCCTCAGCGAGAGCATCATTTTGAAAACAAACCCAAGCGAAAACCCAACTCCGGGAAATCCTGTGTGTAAAAACAGTACGCGGAGGGGTGCCCGCTATCTTCCGCACGCCATCAGGGGATGGAGGAGAGTAGTATTCATATTGTGTAGTTGTAGAAGCCGTGGGATGAGAAGAAGCAGAGGGGATGGGGACGAGAAGAAGCAGAGGATAGGCAGGGATAGGAGGGGGGATGACTAGGAGGGAGGACCAGGGAGGGGGAGGAAGAGAGGAGGAAAAGGAGATGGGGGAGGCGTATGAGTAAGTGGATCAGATACTATGATAATTAAAATGAGGATGGGGTGGAGAAGGACGAATAAGAATTGGGAGGACTTAGAGTCGGAGGAAGAGGGGCTGGCGGTCTTGTCGAAGGGGGGTCCAAGGAGGAGGCCACAGTTGAACGTGGGCTGGGAGCGTTTTGGGTACGTTGCTCGTGTGTATCCGCTGCCCCCCTGTGGAGGATTTCGCCAGCGGAGACGAGGGCGACGCGGAGGCCGACGAGGCGGGCAGGCGGCTGATTGACGCAGTGGGCAAACTCAAGGACTCGGCGGGGCAGCCGCCAGCTGAGTCAGCCGGCCGCGCATTCGGCGCCGAGGGACAGCCGGAGCCTGGCTGGTTGAAAGTCCAGGGGGAGTGAGTCGAACAGTGGCGAAGCGTACTGACTCGCCTATAGGCTACCAAAGGATGTTAGAAGAATATGTGATGGTCTGAACGAAATGTTCTTAGAACATTTCTGGCTGAGACAGCCTTGTTTTAACACATCGGCTTTGTGCTCCAAGGGCATTGCGTTTGTCCTTAGAACCTTTTGGGGTTCTAAGAAGATTTCGTGGTAGGCCTATAGGAATGCTGTGTCGGTCGGTCCCTGCTCAACAAGAGGGGGGCTCTAAGGAGGGATTGTGTGGATTGGCGGCTCGTGGCCAGGGCCACGATTTCTCCCAGGTTGTATGGCCCCCTCTCCTTGGTGCGCCCGCAGCGGGTACGAACAGAACTGGGCGCCGTGCCCAACAGCAGAGGCTGCCCAAAACCGGCAGCGGCCGCTGCTGGGCCCGCGAGCTCGTGCCTCAGACGGACAGCGCCCGCGGCGACACAGGCAGCGAATACTGCCCAAGCCGGACACGAACCGTTGCTGGTCGTCGCCCCCATCCTTTCCCTACACGGTCTCATGTTCTTGAAGGATCTCCTGGCCGAGGCCCGACTGTACTGATGCAGTGTGTGCGTCGCGCTTCCAGGGGAGACGCGCGCGCTCGGAAGTCCTACAGCATACGCTCGATGGCGGGCGCTTTCTGGCCGTTCCGCTGGGGAAAACGAGGTACTACACGATGGTTGTGTGCTCGAGCCGGATGCACGCCTTCAAGGAGGGCCGTAGTACTAGCATGTCCTTGCGCGTCCCTGCTATGAAAGCCAGCCACACTCGCGAACGCAAACGTTTATCCCGTGTCGTCGGGGCGGCATTTCGAAGCGTGTCGTTGGGCGATAAATCGCCACATGCCAGTCTGCTGATTTTAACTGCGCACATTTTCTCAGTTCGAAGCCATGTCTGGTGTTGCTGCCAGGGCTCATCTGTATGACCATGCACGTTCGCGGGTCCGTGCGGATTTCTCGGGCCGGCTCTGGACCCTCCTGGCGGCGCCTCCTGCACGGCCTCTGGCACGCTCCACGCGCCAGGGGAGGGGGGCCCAGCGCCGATCCAATAAGCGCGCGCGGATTTGAAAGTTGTCAGTCAGCACGGATAGTATTAAATCGTGCCTGTCCCTCTAAATCGGCAAAACATAGTCCGGGGACGATTTGTTGACTATTTTCGCCCATTTGGGGGGTGTTTTTTGAATGTGCGACATTTTTTACCCAAAATTCCCCTTTCGGGGGACACGCCCGATTTAAGGATAGTAAAGATGAGCGATTTGCCAAGGTTCCTTTGGCATCCTTGCCCTTCGGCCCATCCTTGGCCACTTTCGCTGGCCGCGCCCCGCTCGAGAAGTGCCGGCATGGCCTTCCAAGGCCCGTGCATCTTCATCGTGCATTTCTATTATGCGCGTTGACTGTATGCGTATGCTCTTCTTTGTGCACCCTTGTCCCTTTCAATTCTAATGGCCGCCGACGATCGTGTCAATAACAGAGGGAGGGGATAGGGGCTGCAGGAGATTTTTCAGGCTCAGGGGCGGAGATGGGTTTCACTCCCAGGAGACATTTGGCGACCCTCGGGGGGTGGGGCGCCGCAGGGGAATGAACGCCGCCTCGTGCCCCAAGGCCACCATCCCCTCCCGGTCGCACGGATTGCCCTCTCTCGAGGAGTCCGAGTTCCACTCCGGGGGCGGCGGCGAGGCGATCACGGTGGACGACCTGCTGGCCCCCCTCGCCGAGGCCACCGGCTTCGGCAACATCCGCAAGCAGCTGCAGGGCCTCGCGAAGGCGGAGCCGCTCCCGGAGCCAGCCTCGGAGGTGGCGAGAACACGGGAGGATCGGGGGTGGACAGACCTCCTACCTTGACACGTCGATTAAGGAATTGGCCGTTTTCGGTTCGCGAGAGGGCGTCGCGGCCGTCGTCATGTTTGCGGGTCCAGGTCCGTCGGTTTTGGTCCCAGGCCGTTTTCACTAAGGGGAGGTGTACTAAAGGGAGGTTTGTCCACCGCCGAGAGGAGAGGCTGGCCCAGTACGAAAGCAGCTGCAATGTCGCCTCGAGGTGGATGCCGCAGGTCCAGCAGATGCGCCGCGCCGACCAGGTGATCCTGCCAGGCTGGCGCCACGCCCGCCGGAGTTCACGCGGGCTCATCCGCAGAGACTTTGCTTGTAAGCAAGTCTGCATCGTTCGCACCCCCAGATGGTGCTCCCAGCTGCGGTCGGTCTTGCTCTGGACTCCCCCATAGCAGTTGCATCGGGAGCTCGGCACCCGTCTGCTGAGACATATTGCACCTGGCAGGCGGGATTTGGGTATGCTGTCGGTGGCTGTCGGACGGTACCACAGGATCGTAGGGCAAAATTATCTGGGCGAAGGACCCAAACCATATGCTTGTGCGAGTACCGCCGTTGTGTTCATCGCCTTCGGTGGAGCTCCCTATGGAGCCACGAATGTGTGAAGGTGTGCCGAACTGGGTGGGACTGCCGCGTGCGAACATCGCCACTGGGGCCTTCGGTGTCGTTGGGGCCCGATCGGTCCCACACGACAGGGTCCATCACGTCAGTGTCCCACACGGCAGGGTATCTCACGACAGCTCATGTGAACAGCATATATCTACGCATACAGGCATTCATCTCAATACATGTATACAAATGTATGTTTTACTTGTTGAATTTTATAAACATACAGTATACACACACTTCTTCCCTAACGATAAGGCCCCACCCCATGACCGGATTCCACAGGTGCCCATCGCATAGGCTGCACCCTCGGGACTCAACGGAGCAATTGCTCGGGAGACATGTTTTCGATGATGCCGACTCCTGGACCTCGAACAGTGGCAAGGACCCGATGGGCAAAGCACAATTGCGACCAGAACCGTGGCGCCTGAGGCAGGGTGGGCTCGGGTCTGCTGCGCCCATGGGGGCCCATCGGAGGGTTCGGAGGATTCTTGGCAAGGATGAGGACCAGGACACCAGACCAGTCAGCACGGCCTCTCTGGTGGACACCTTCAAGGCCACGGACGACTTCGAGAAGGAGCTGGAGGCCGTGACGATGGCTGCGGGAGCTACGGAGAAGGACATCAAGGGAGCGGCAGAGCTCCCGGCGAACCCGAAGATACGGGACGAGAAGGAGCGCCAGGCAGGAGCCAAGCTCAAGTCACTGCTGCTGCGCGAGCAGCAGGCGGCCAAGCGCATCAAGAAGATCAAGTCGAAGACTTACCGCCGCATCCACCGCAAGGCGGAGTCCAGAGAGAAGGAGGTCCTGCTGGAGAGGCTGGAGCGCGAGAACCCAGAGCTCGCGAAGACGTTGAAGCAGGAATACGAGAAGAAGCACGCGCAGATGCGCCTCCAGAGGGGGCGCAACGCCAGGAAGAAGTGGGCGAACACCATGAACCGGTTCGCCAAGGGCGACAGGAACGCGCAGCAGGAGATGACGAAGCAGGCGCAGAAGGCGCACGACGAGGAGCAGGCCCTGCGACGCGCCATCCGCGGCCGGGACCCGGACCAGTCGGAGGACTCGGAGGCCGTGGACCTCAGCGAGAGCGACTCCGAGGACGAGGGCGCGAAGCGTCGCGGGGTCGCCAGGCAGACGGAGGTGGATAGACCTCCTGCCCTGACACGTCGATTAAGGAATTGGTCGTTTTCGGTTCGCGCGAGGGCGTCGCGGCCGTCATTTTTGCGAGTCCAGGTCCGCGGGTTTCGGTCCCAGGCCGTTTTCATTAAGGGGAGGTTTACTAAAGGGAGGTTTGTCCACCGCCGAGGCAGACGCTGTCCAAGGCGAAGAAGTTGACGGCCAGGGAGCTCAAGGGCCTAGAGAAGGACGGCGACCTGCCCACCACCGGGCTTCTTGGCATGAACTTCATGAGGAACGCGATCCAGCAGAAGCGGGAGCAGGCCAGGAAGGACGCGCAGGGAGTGCTGGAGGAGCTGGAGGGCCTCGGCCAGAAGCTCGACGCCGCAGAGGCCAGCGTTCAAAAGAGGGTGCCTCATGATTCGATCGTTTCCGCAGTTTTGCTTCCGAGTCGATATAACGGCTTGGCGTGGAACACAGTGCTTCGATAAACCACCCAACGTGTGCGTATATCTAGGCCCTCCCGCGGAGGCTGCGAAGATAACCGCGCGTCGCGGCCTGGGCCACAGCGAGTGCCTGCCTCCAAGTGGGCGGCGCGAAAATGCGAGGGCGCAAAGATAACTGCGCATCTCGTGACGCGATACGCCAAGTTAGGCAACCTAGGTATCGAAGACGCCTACGGTGAATCACCGCCGCCCCCTGCCTTTGGAGTCGCCCGTGTGGCCGAACGTTGTGGTCAGAGCTCTGCCAAGCTATCGGACCATGTGTTGGCCCAGCCGTTGGGCAAACCCTTCGGGCAACTCTTGGGGGAGGATGGCGGGGAAGACCAGGAGGAGGAGAAGGAGGCATCTTGGGAGCCTCTGGGAGCACTCTTGGCGCCTCCTGGGAACTTCCTGGGGGACTCTTGGAGGCATCTTGGGGGCCTCCTTGGGCCTCCTAGGGGCCCTTGGGGAGCTTCTTGGGGGCCTCTTTGGCTGTTTTAGGGAGTTCCTGGCCCGTCTGACGCCGTCGGAAGCCGTCTTGGGGGCCTCTCTGAACGGACTTGGGGCCCTCTGGGGATGCTCCAGGGACATCTCGGAGGCCACCTTGGGCATCTTCAAGGCCTCTCGGACCCTCTTGAGGCAGTCTTGGGGGCCTCTTCGGCCGTTCTGGGGCCATCTTGGAGACCTCTTGGGCGATCTTGGTGGGCGCTTGGGCGGTCTCGGGCCGTCGGAAGGCCAAACAAAAACAAATGCCACAATGTGTCACAAACCACTTAAAATATCAATGACTTGCGTCTGCACGCCTTCCTGGAGGCCCTCTTAGGGGCCTCGTGGGCCGTCTTGGGGGCCCATCTTGGGCCCATCTCAGGCCGTTTTGGCGGCTTTTTGGGCAGACTTGGAGGCATCTCGGACCCTCGGTTGGTCTCGTTTAGGACCCCCCGTGAGGGTGGACCATTTCCGTTGCTTTTGGGCTTTGCGTTCGGGGGTATCGGGTGATGCGTGAGATTCACTTCTTGGGCCGACTGTACGCACAGCGTATGTGTTGACTAGGCATGGGCCTGTGCCAGTGGCGAGGGGTGCGCAATGTGTCACATAACGTGGGTCGAGGCGGGTGGCAGGGTTGTTCCTCCCACTGTTACATAGTGTAATGTTGCTGGGGTTGGCGACGTGCACCAAAGCATGGACTCTGCCACGGACGAAACGGGCGGCAGGGCGGGAGAGCGGGGAAGAAGAAGAAGAAGTGAAGTGAAGTGGAGCAGTCTGAAGAAGGTCTGCTCTCAGCGAGTTTCTATCAGCTGGGTCGTTAGGGGATTAACGACTCCAAGATATTATAATTTGCCTTGACTGGAGAGGCGAGGCTAGCGCGGGTGGGCGCGAGAGGCGGTGGGGGTCTATCTGGACGCTCTGCGCCAGGCTCCTCGGAGAGAAGATAGGAGCGGCGAAAGCCATTCAATGTTTGCCAGCGTGGACCCCACACAGTGAGTTTGCGCACGTTTGGATGTGCAAGCTTTGTGGTGGAAGCTGCTTTTGTGGTGCAATATGTGTGTCTGAAGCTTTGTGGTGCAGGCTGTGCGGTGCAAGCCATCTGGTGCGAGTTGTCTCGGGCAACCTGTGTCCTGGCATCGCTCGGACGTGTGCATCTTTTCTCGGCGAGAAGCATCGAGGACCATCCTGGACCATCGAGCAAAAAAAAGCACGCGCGAAACCGAAATATGCACGGGAAATGAACGTCCGAGCGATGCTTGGGTGTCGTGCAAGGCATGCGGTGGAAGCTAACCCCAAAGGGTCTTTAATAAACCCCCCGGCAATAATGGGCAAATCAATAATGTTTCCGGAGGAGGAGGAGGACGGAGGAGGAGGAGGAGGAGGAGGAGGACGGAGGGGACGGAGGGGACGGAGGAGGGAGGGAAAGGAGGATGAGGAGGAGGGGGGACGAGTCTCTCTTCCCCGCCGAGGGCTTTAGGGGGGGGGGGGGGGCGTGCATCCCTAAAGAGCCCCTGGGGCTACGGTAGGTTCATGCGGTGTTGGCGCGCCGGCGACGCCGGCGACGGCGTGTAAGGTTGAATCTTGCGACGTGGAAGCACTGAGGGACGCGGTAACGTCACTGGACCCGACAGAATTCAACCTTGAACGATCGGGGCCGCGATCGATACAAGGTTGAACGATCGACGCGGTGTCAAAAACCTTTGCGCACGCCGACGCCGCACGAAACTACCGTACGTGGTGCAGGCCGCGCGTTGCAGCCAGCGCGCGCGGCGCCCGCGGGCGGCCTCCGCGGGCGAAGCGCGAAGCCCGGCGACCCCTCGCCGGCGCACGGGGCGCCCACGGGAGGCCACCGGGCGACAGCCCAGGCCGTGGCACCGCTCGGGCGTGTGCACTCCTCCCTCCTCCCTCCTCCCTCCTCCCTCCTCCCTCCTCCCTCCTCCCTCCTCCCGCCTCCCGCCTCCCGCCTCCCGCCTCCCGCCTCCCGCCTCCCGCCTCCCGCCTCCCGCCTCCCGCCTCCCGCCTCCCGCCTCCCGCGTCCCGCTCGATCGCTCGGCGGGGGGTTCGCTGGCGACCAAAACCCACGCACGAGGCCGAAGGCAGTCGCAAAGAGAAAGGAAGCACCCTGCAGCATCCTGGACGCAGAAGCATCCTGGATCAGCCTGCGACAGAAAAGAAGCACGCACGAGACCGAGCAAAAACACGGGGAATGGACGTCCGAGCGAGGGCCAGATACCAACGCACGGCCGCGCACGGGGCGGCCATGGGCGGCCACCGGTGGAAGACCAGGACTCGCACGCCAGCGCGCGAGATGTGCGCGGGCGGCCCCTGGCGGTCACCGTGCGAAAACCCCAAGGCGCTCAACACCAGGGATTGCTCCTGCGTGAGGGCAATTTCTGTCTTTCTGCCAAGATGGACACGTGCCTCCCATCTCGATCTCGACTGACACGAGCGATGCAGGGGAGGGGCTCGACTGCCCAGACATGCGCGCGCAAGCTGCCCCAGCCGCGCCCGCAGCCTGCGTAAGTCGTCTCGTAAAGAACCCGTGACCCCGTGCGTCAGAGCCATCTTGATCTTTGTCGTTCACGTGACCTTGATCGAGGTCGGGACGTCGCGACGTCCGGGGGAGGACAGTCGTCGTCGTCGTCGTCGTCGTCGTCGTCGTCGTCCTCTTCCTCCTCCGTTGTCCTCCTCATTCGCCTCCATCCTCTTCCTCCACATCCTCCTCCTGACCTTCCTCTATCGTCCATCGTCCTCTTCTTCCTCCGTCGTCGTCCTGCCCCTCCTCTCCATGCTTCTCCTCCATCATCCTTCTCCTTCTCCTCTTCCTCCTCCTCCTTCTCCTCCAGCCCCCCTGGTCCAAGGGTTGTTTCAGGAAGAGGGCGAGACACACCGCATAGAGTACTCTCTTGTAGGGGTGTCCACAGGATTCATGCGCCACGGGTGGATTGCAGCGATGGCCTTGCGTATTCTGGGCTTCAATCCGCTAGCAGCCACAGGATTACGCTTGGAGGAAATGGTGGTTGAGACGGGTAATTACGATTTTATCATGCTGGCGGGAACTCTACGTTCGCGCAGGCAGGCAAAGCAGAAGGTACTTCGTCGTCGTGCCATGGGACGTCAGGTTATTGAGGCTCCCGCTACGTCAGAGGCCTTTTCGAATCGGAGTTGTGGGTGTTCGATCGTCCTGGTGCCAGGGGTGACGGAACAGAGCATCAAGCGCGTGTGGCTCGGCCCTGCGGGGGCTGGGGGTAGAGGTATCGCGGCACGAAGACAGGGCACGTCGACGTCTGCCTCTTTTTTGTGTATTTCCCACCGCAACCTTCTCGTGCTGCTCGAGGAGGCTACCTGCGTGTAGTTAAGGATATGTCAAATTGGCTCGGTGATATCCAGTAGGTGCATCCCGTTTATTGCTACGGACTTGACTGGTGGAAGCGGGGAATCGTGGGGACGGGATGGGTGGCACGTGTCTGCGTCTCTTGCAGTGGGGTGCCCGGCGCGCGAACGTCTGTGTGAAGGGGAAGGTCATCGTTTCCGTGAGTTGTTGGACTCTCACCACATGTTGGCGGGTAACATGTTCACTGCAAGGTTTGTTCCGACCTTTATTTCGCCAGCTTCAGGTGGTTCGGGGATTCGTACCGACTACATCGGGTACCCCAGGGGGCTCAGCAATAAGGTCACGTGCTGTCGTCCTCTGCTGGGCTTCGGAACTAAACTACAAGCGTACAGAGGCCCCGCCCCCAAGGACCACCCCCCATTCACCTCGAGCTCCCGTGCAGGAAAGGGGGGGGCGACCCTCCTTAGCAAGATCCCCAGCTGCTCTGGAACCGTACTGCTATGATGGAAGCGCTGCGGAAGGGGAACGGGCAGGTCGGAGTTTCCTGAGGGTGCTAAGAGGGAGTTCCAGGGGCTCCAAATAAGGTTCCTATACCAGAAAGCTTCGCCGGACGAAATAGTTAAGTCGCTCGAGGGGGCGGTGGTGCGGGCTGGGCAACAACATTTCGCTGGTCGGTCCCGTACCCTTCCTCCGCCGTCGCACTCGGAAGATAGCCGTCGACGACGGGAATTTCTCCAGATCCCAGATCAGAGCCCAAATAATCGACGCCTCCCACGAAAAAACCTACCTGATTGATGTCGAATGTGAGGACCTTTCGGCGCGGCTGACCAAGGACCGCCGCGCGCGCGAGTGCAGGAGCAGCGAAGCCGTCTAGTGGAGGAGGCTGCTACGTCGCTCCGTGGTGGGCGGCGCGCAGAGGCCATGCGCGCGAGCCGTGCGGCTGCCCGCTGTCGGTTCGGTCCTAAGCACAGGGACGGCAGGCTTATTCGATCATCCTTTCCTACGTGTGAGGAGTGGCTGTCGGTATAGAGAGGAGAGGGCACGGTGGCAGGCATGTCGGTGGGGGATATCAAGTGGGACGAATGGAGGAGCCAACGTGAAGTGGAAGGAGGTTATGAGCCCAAGATGGGCAAGGAGGCGGGGAATTGGTTGAACAGAGTATTCGGGCCATGAGGACTTATGTTAGACGTGCACCTAAACGTCGTGCAGCACCCAACGGTACCATGCCATTGGAGCTCCGGCACATGCTGTTCTTCCAAATTGGCGCAGTCAGGGTTGAGCAGGGATTGGTTACGAGCAAAGCAGTCTCAACGAGAATATATGTTGGATGTGCTGGGGGTCGGGATCGGCAAGGTCAAGGCCCATGTCGCATTCCTAGTGTACTGGCACAGATCGCAGGGAGCAGCTCTGCGCAATAATGGTACACACGGCCCAAGAGGCCGTCGAGTCTTGCGCGTTCTCGCAGTGGCGGGGAAGGCTTTCTTTCGCGAAGCGAATCTCGGCGCAGGGCACGTTTCAAGCTCACGGATTCGTTGCTGGGCGCCGGCGGGAGAACCCAGTCTTGGTCGGTCAGGTTGTTAGCCATCGTCCGCGGGCCGCTATGCAGACACACTGCACAGCGTTCAAATACATGACCAACGCGTTCGCTAGCACTACCCGGGACTATGGGCATTAGCATGCAATTACATACCAGGCCTGAGGATACGGAATTATGCAGACAAAGATACCGATTATCTACTATAGCTATGCAGGAGGAGGCCAGGGGAATGGTGGTCAAGACGGGGGAGGGAGGCGTTATGGACGACCCGTTTGTCGCGCGCACGTCCTGGCAGACTTTCTCGGCCAGTCTTGAAGCGTGGTGGGGGCCTCGTTGACAGTGGCCCGATGGCGACGGTGCTTAGAGGAGAGCGGGGCCCGCTTCGCGCAGACCTCTCGGCATTAAAGCACGCCGACGATTTGAGTGAGATCTGCGTGGCCGAGAGCGGCCTCTCGTTTACGCGTGGCACGCAGAAGCTGTCGAACCTCGACCAGAGGTTGAACGACGCTCTTGAGGAGCATGGCTTGGCACAGAACATTGTTAAATTTGAGCTTTTGTTGTTCTTCTCTGGATCGGGCGCCCATTATTTCAAACGCCCCACCAAGCCTGCCAGCTCGTTCGTGCTGGCAGGCTGCCCCAGGGAGGAGGCGCGGCAACCCAGGGTCTCACCTAATGCTTCGAGGGGCTGGTCACAACGAAGAGCGAAGGTGTGCTGCCGCCCGCCGCGCGTTCTTCTCGCTGGGAGGGGTGTGGTCATTGCTGCTATTCAAACGTTACAAACGCTCACTTCTGGAAGGCTTCGCCCAGAACGCTCTCCTGCCTTGCCTGGGGCCCATCGCTCTGACCCCAAGGGGCGTGGACGTCCTGGACTCGCGCATGGCTGGCCTGGGTAGGATCGCCACGAGAGGGGGCGCCGCGGACTGGGGGGGGCGAGCACGCACGCAGCTCGAGCACGAAGGAAAGACAGCACTGGGAGATGGTGGGGGCCAGGGAGGGATTGCTCATGCGTCGTCCACGGGTTTATCGAGGATGGGCTTAAGGACCCCATGCGATCGTCGCAGGTTCTCATCTCGCTGTTCGGCACCATGAATATCGACTCGGACAGGCCCCCCGAATGGCCAGCTCACTCGGCGGGCTCCCCCCCGGGCCCGACAGGTCGCGGAGGATCTGAAGATTGCGGGGCGCCTCCTGGGCGAGGGCAGCATCGAGTCTCTCGCGTCGGACGCGCGCTTCTCATTCGATCTAGAGTCTAGAGGCCAGCGCGGACTTTCGGGTTATCGATGTAACCAAGATTAAAGGGGGGGGCGCTCACGGCGGCGATCCCGCCACCTGGGCCGCCCCAACCCGAGGGGCGGGTTAATCCCTAGCTTCCCCGGCGAGCGCGTCCACGCCTCTTCTTCTGTATATGCCCAGGGCCAGACTGCGTGGCTGAGTTCTACATTCGCAAGCAGTTGCTTAACCATCTTCGCTTTGGCCACCACAAGAGAAACTTGGCGGCGGTCCTCGCGCCCACCAACATCTGCATCTGCTGCAGGCGCACATTCAGGGATCGTTGGTGTGCTGGCCGCCGCTTGCTCACCGCTATGCACCGCGGATGTTGCCCACCCCGGGGAGGGCGTGCGTTGGCGCCTCTTCTCGAACCTCTCGACCACACGCGTCGTTTGCGATCGGGTGAATTATGGGATCTGGATTCGCGCTGCAGCCATCTTGTTGCTCAACGCTTGCCAGTGGTGGTGTCTAGCTCGGCGGCTCTCCTGCGCCGCTCGAAGGATGCCCGTCGAACCGGCGGCCGCTATTCCCGTGCCTCCGTCGTGCAACTCGGTTTTGAATCCGCGCAAGAAGTGCAGCGGAGAGGACGGAGCCGATCGTGCCGATCTAGCGGGCAGCGGAGGAGCAACGGGCTCGGCAGGACCTTCAGGTGGAGAGGCGGCGGCGGTGGCGACCAAGGGCAAGGGCAATGGCAAGGGCAGCGGCAAGGGCGCGCGGGCGGCGGCCCTCGTCGCGACGACGGCGCGCCTCTTCCTCGCCAGCTCTCGCGAGCTCGCCGAGGTCGCGACAACCGTCGACGACGGGATGATGGCACGGGCGGGCTGCCCGCTGGTCGAGGGGCGCACCAAGGCGTGCAAACCATACGACGACAAAAAACAAGAGCTGCGGCAGGCGGTCAAGAACGGCAGCGAGGTGGATTGCAGGGCCCGTGGCAGCCCGCACATCCAAATTTGCGCGGCTTTCCTCTCGACGGGGTCGTGGACATACGCGGGCGGGGTCCTGCAGGACATGCTGCGCAGCGTCTTCACGATGATCTCGCAGCTCGACTCGACGGAGATGGGCCAGCTGGTGCGGGTCTCCAAGCTGAAGATCCGAAAGGGCCCGGAGGAGGATACGAAGATGGCGCACTTCACTTGGGCCTTGCACCACTTCGCACGCGGATGCCGGGGGAGGTCTCCGAGGCGATCCACGGCCTGTTCGATAAGGCGAACGGCACGCGCCTCACGGACGCCGCGCCCAGGGGGCCGCTCGAGAGGGAGGTCTCGAGGCTTCTGAACGGCGGCCAGGGCGCACAGTAGATTCATCGCCTGAGCCAGCCCGCCCGCCGCCTAGTGAGCGACACCGATCGCCGCGTAGGCGCAGGACTGCTCGTGATTTTATGGCCACCAGTGAGAGACCTGCAGCATTGGCATCGAGCGGGCTGGTCTCGGCGGCTGCAGCAGCGAGAGCGACGGGCCAAGTCCAGTCGTTTGAGCAGCCCGACCTCCCTGCCATGTCTGTCACCACTCTGCCCCCTGCGCGCCCTGTCGAGCAGCCCACCACTTCTCGGAAATCGTATGGGCGCTAAGTTCTTTCTCCGGGAAGCGAAGCGAAATCTGGCGGGGCATTTCTCCTTGTGGGCATCGCTAGCTTGAGCCAGCTTGAGCCAGCTTGAGCGCAAAGTATTCGATGTGTGATCCAGGCGCGGGCATCGTGCCCGATGGCTGCTCCCTCATTGGGACTGCGTGTCCAGGAGAGTGCAAGTCTGTGCTTGTGCCTGCTGCGCGGGATCGTGCAACTCGCCGAAAGGCGCATGATACAATCGTTGGTGGCTGGCCACCCCCTCAGAGTCCTAAGTGGCCGTCCGGGGTTTAGATGCGTAGCCGAGGCCATCGGGTGACTCCGCGAGATGTGCTTGCTTGCTTGCTCCTCCTCCGCCTCCTCCTCCTCCTCCTCCTCCTCCTCCTCCTCCTCCTCCTCCTCCTCCTAATCCTCGGGCTGCGGCGGAGGACAGCGACGACGAGGGCGGTCGAGGCGGCGACGCTCGTGGCGCGGAGCCAGGGAGCCGCGAAAGGGCGCGCGCCGCGTGCGGCCTCCGTGGCCAAGAAGGAGAAGGAGGGGGCGGGGGCGGGAGGGAGGAGGAGGAGGAGGGAGGAGGAGGGGTAGAGGGCGGCGGCGGCGGGGGCGGAGGAGGGAGGAGGAGGAGCAGGGAGGAGGAGGGGGGGGGGACGAGGGAGGGCGGGCCAGGAGAGGCAGAAGGGAGGAGGATGGAGGCGATGGGGCGGCGGGCGCGTGGCGATAGCGGGCGCCTGGCCGGTGTTCGCCCCCGCTTGCCAGGAGGAGGAGGGAGGAGGAGGAGGGAAAGAGGACAGAGAGAGGAGGGGAGCGGAGGGGGGGGAGGGAGGGGGGAGGTGGGCGGGGAGGGAGGGGGGAGGGAGGAAGAGGTGCTGCTACGTACCTGGAATGCTGGCGTCGCCTGTTTCTCGAGCGAGCTCTCGCGAGCGCAATCGCACCACAGGCCATGGCGGACCGCGGGGCGCGCCACGCCCTGCGGGTTCGAACGTTGGGCCAGGAGGAAGGAGGGGGGTGGGAGGGGGACAGGCACGAAGAAGTGCCGATTCCCGGAGAGATGTTGGAGCATGCTGGAGGCGGAGTAGACTATGTGGCAAGCGCTCGCGTCGCTGCATGGTCCGTGCTGAGCTGCGTCTCCAGCGCGCCGACCCGCCGCGCCAGAGAGAGAGAGAGTAGGCGGAGTCCGCTGGAGACGCCCGGGGTGCACGATCCCACGGGCGTCGAAGTGGCTTGCTCAGCTCGTTTTGGCATTCCGAAGACCTTACGGCTGGCGTCGCCGACCCCGAAGGCGGGCCCTCACCCGGCACCCCCGCCGACGCCCCCTTTCCCCTGGACCCGCCGGGGCCCCCGCGGGAGCGGTCTTCTGATCCGCCCCCGTTGGGGGGGGGCAGGGACAAGAGAAAGGGAAGGGGTTCCCTCCGACTCAGCTGCGACGCCCAGTTTCCTCGTTCTTCAATTTGACGAGGACGACGACGACGACGACGACGACGACGACGGCGACGGCGACGACGGCGACGACTGCAGCCTCCATGCGCCGAAGGGTCGGCTGATTCATTGAGATTGAAGAGGGTTTCGAATAGGACGCGCTGCAGCTGCATCCCCTTCGCCTCGTGGTCCTTTGCCTTGGTCAGCTCCGATGCGGACTGGCGCTGAGCCACGACACGATGGAAACGAGCTGATGCCGCAGTTCTCGTGTCCTCAAGTCCATTACGCATTCGATGGGACACGAGCCGCTCGGCAGCCCACATTCCACCAGCGGCCGCTTCTGTCAAACATTGTTCCATAGTCTAGCTGATACAGTCTCTGGTCAAATCCCTCGACCGCTGCCTCAACCGATTCGAGGCCCCATGGAAATTGATCAGTTGTTTCCCGGTCTTCGTCAGGGCGTTGCCGATCTCGAGCGCGAAGTCGAAATCGAACACGCGCTCCTCAGTGAGGTCCTCGAACGCCGCGACTGGCTCTCTTTCGTCTCCTCCGCCGCCATCGCACTCGCCCGGCGCACGATCTCCTTCCCCATGGAGTTGATGGCCTTCGACGGTTGGGGCATCGGAGGGTTCCCTTAGCCTGGCCGTTGGTGCCACGCGGAGGAGGGGGAGTTGTGGCAGCGATGCCCTTACCCGCCCCTCCCTGGGCCCTACCACGAAGGTCCGCGTGCTCCGTCGGGACTTCCACCTGGTCTCTTCCTTCATGCGCAATTTGACTTGGTCCTCCAACCTGCTCTAGATCGCCCTCTTGGTCTCGAGGTTCTGCTCCCGCGGGGCCGCTGAAGGCGGAACAGCAGCCGCAACTCCGTGGTCCACCTCGAACTCTTGCCCTTCCTCCAGGTCTTCCTCCCCTATCGTCAGGTACACGGAAACAGGGCAACATGCGCCAGAGGTTGCACGCTCCGGGTATCCATTATCCACCTGCCCGAGTTCTTCCTTGGTATCCGTCTTGACCCCGATGCTTGAGGCGGCGGCCTGCCCCACCGCACGTTTCAGGGCCTAATCTGCCACCTCAGGCCGTTCGCGCCAGAGCACCTCCTCGTTGGCCTTCTCGGGCGTTGCATGATCGGGGGGCGATACATGGGATGGTGAAGAAAGGTGCACCTCTCGTGCTCTAACTATAGGGGCCCCCTGGGGTCCAGAAGGGGCAAGTACGAGAAGTGCGCGTTCTCTCCACTCCCCGATTGATCGCCCCCCCGTGAAGCAACGCCCGACCTTTGCGCTCCGGGCCGCCACGTCTGGCGGGATGCTCCAAAGAACCTGGGGGCCCAGACCCGACCTGCCTCCCTCGGCTGCGCCCTCTCGGCGACGGCTCGCCGCAAGGACGACGCCCGCGTCGACGTCGACGCCGACGGGATGCTCCAGCCTCCGGGCATGCTCCACGTCGCCTGTCGGCACCGCGCGGCGAGGGAACGGCGCGTCACCCTCGCGGCGGTACCTTTGGCTCAGGCCGGCCTGCGCCTCTCGAGACCGGCAGGGTGCGCTTTGCAGCCGGAAGTGTAGGGGGTCTTGGGGCAGAAGGGGGAGGAAGGGAGGGAAAGCGAGAGGGAGAGAGAGGAGGAGGAGGAGGAGGAGGAGGAGGAGGAGGAGGAGGAGGAGGAGGAGGAGGAGGTGCAGGAGGAGGAGCAGGAGGAGTAGCAAAGGGAGGAGGAGGAGGAGGAGGAGGAGGAGGAGGAACAGCGGCAGCAGCAGCAACATCAGGATGGGGCATGTATATGTGGTGTGCCCTCCAGGAGCAAGAGGGCCTAGACGCGGCTGACGCGCCAGGGAAGCAGGCCAGGACTTTCACTGCGGAGGAGCTGGCCGCCGCCAGCGCGGAAGTCGACGCCATGCTGGAGCTTGCTTGGCCTCCCCCCTCTCCTGCACTCTCTCCCCCCCTTCCCCTCCTCCCACTTGCTTCCCCTCCCCCCCCGACTGCAGAGCCCCCACCCCGACCGATCTCGTCACCTCCCCTCCCCTCCCCCCCCCCCCGGCCGAAGGTTGAGCGGGAGCCCAAGAGACTGCTCAACAGGCCGGGGGGGGGGGGGCTCCCGGGAGGGCGAGACGTGGCACAGCCTTCTCGCTCCGCGCACTGCCCATCCCTCGTCGCCTCCTCAGGGCTGCCCTCGGCCTCCCAGTCGGCCCAGGAGCAAGACGACGCGGCCGTGGAGTGCAGCGTGTCTGGCCCGCTCACCATCAGGGGCGCTCAGGGGCGGCCTAACCGACCCCCAGCAGACTACCCCCTTCCATGGCGCCCCCCTCGCCTCGCCTCGAGACCTGCGTGTGCGGCAAGGGGGAGGCCTGGAGGGCGAGGGGGCCGTCACAGAAGGTGCTCGTCAGGGAAGGGCCGGTTAGGCCGCGCCCGAGGCGTGGCCGCGGCTCCGCCGTCGGGATTTCCCAGGGGCACCGCAGAGGCCGCGGCCAGCGGCAGCGCCGGGGCGTCCAGGCGCCGGCCCGGGGCGCTGCCGCTGCAAAGAGATTGCCGGTGCCCGCCCCGAGAGCTGCTGACGGCGCGGGAACAGGGGGTAGGGTTGACCGCTGAAGGTCTGAAGTGTTGGTACCCCACACCTTTTCTCCCGGCGGCGAATACGACTGGTCCTAAAACCTAAACTTCCTCCTCCTCCTCCTCCTCCTCCTCCTCCTCCTCCTCCTCCTCCTCCTCCTCCTCCTCCCCCTCCCCCTCCCCCTCCCCCTCCCCCTTCCCCTCCCCCTCCCCCTTCCTCTTCTCCTCCTCCTCCTCCTCCTTCCCCTCCTCCTCTGCCTCACCACGCTCCTGGCCACGACAGTCGGGAGCGACCCTGGCGTCGCCATCCGCCTGGAGGTGATCGAGTCCTGGCTGGCGCTCTGGGAGCAGGCACCCGAGCTGCACGCGCGTATCGAGAGAGCCTGGGGCAGGATCCGCCAGACACTAATTGCGGCCAGGAGCCAGCGCTGGCGCCGCGTGCGGGGGCTGCTGGGGGCGGTGCAGGCGGCCCTCATGGACATGAGCTGGGAGGCGACCTCAGCCACCTGCTGAATACGACCAGAGCACGACGGTGACTGGAGGGCCCACGCGTCGAGGGCGGCAGGAGCCGACTACACGGAGTGGCACCACGTCCAGAGCGGCAGCGAGGCCTTCGGCAGTTTCATCGACCGCCGGCCGATCTTGCACGACGCCACGCAGGACCTCCAGCAGCAGTACTGGAAGTAGGCGGTTGCCTACGAGAGCGGCGACAACGTGGCGGGCGGAGCGGACCCGACCATGATCTTGAGGGAGCAGCGGCGCTTCGCCAAGCAGGGCAGGTGGTGCGACTGGAGCCTCAACGCCACTGTCTTGAGCGGGGGCCAGTGGACCCGCACGCGCAAGAGGGAGGCTGGCTACCTCGTGCAGTCCACTTGACCGCGCTGTGAGGAGGCGCCAGAGACCCTGGCGCATCGCATCTGGGAGTGCGCAAGGCGTTCTGATGAGCACCCTGAGTTCAGGCAGTCCAGCGCCTTAGTTGCCCAAGCCCTTGCGGGCCTTGACGTCGACCCAGTGCTCTGGTTCCGTGGCCTGCCCCCTGAGAGCCTCACGGTTCCGCGTTTTTCTGCGAAGGCCCTTCAGGGCTTGGCGTTGTCTCTCGGAGCCGGGGCGCTGGACGACTATCGGGGGGAGGCCGGGCGGGTGATTGTGCTCGGGGACGGATCGGGGGGGCGCTTCTCTGACGACCCGCGCGGCGGCTCTGCGGAGCGGCGGTCGCCACGGTCAGCTGGTGCCCCGTTTCGGAACACTGGCGCCGCCAGGGTGCCATCGGCGTCGGGCCCTTGGTGGGCCACCGCCGGTCCGCCCCACGGGCTGAGACCCTGGCCCTGGCCATGGCACCTGGAGGGCACGGCGGGCACCCTGCTTGCTGCCACGGACCACCAGGCCCTCCTCGGGGCCCGGCCGCGGCGGTCCCGCAGGAGCACGGGCGGTCCCACTGGTGGCACAGAATTCGGCGGGCCCTTCGGGGCAGAGGAGGCGGCGAGGTCGAGCTCGAGTGGACATCCCATCCCTTGCGCAGCTGGGCGCGATGAGGCTGGCCTCCCAGAAAGGCCGCTTCCTTGCTGCTGGCAACGCCGCTGCTGATGTGGGGGCGGGGATGGGCGCGCAGCTGGCGTGGAACAGGGGTGTCGTGCACGAGGCGGCGCACGGTGACCTCTGGGATGCCACAGCGGCCCTGGTGAAGCGCCGCACGCGCCTTGCTCTCCAGCTGTCCCTCGAGGCCGAATCTGAGCGAGCCGAGAGAGTCGCGCGAGTTAGGCTGCCCCGGATGACGGAGAGGAGGGAGGCCATTGCCAGGTCCGCCTGCATGCTTAGGATGGTCGGTCCTAAGTGGCAGTGCGGCGTGTGTCTCCAACTCACCCACTCCTCCTCCATCCTCGATTTCTGTGCCTCCCAGCGCGTGCTTCCGCCTGTGCCCGCGGTGGTGGAGGCGAGGGCCCCGAGGGCGAGAGCGCAGGTGGAGTTGCGACCTGGTGTGGCCGAGGATGTGCACGAGTCCCATCGGATGGATTGGTGGGGGCTATTTGCCCTGCGCGTCTGTCACGAGTGCGGCAGGTTCGCCACTGTCGACGTTCGACAAATCCGAAGACCCTGCCCTGGTCGCACGCCCAGGGGTCGATAGAACCTGGCCGGGATCGCGAAGGGGCTCGGCCCAAAACGGGAGGGGGGCCCTGGAGCTGTCCTTGAGGCTGTGCGCCAGGAGGAAGAGCAGGATACTGTCAAGAGTGTGCATGACAGTTTTTCTGCTGCGGCGGGAGGAGGGTCCTTCTACCCACGGTCCTGGGGAGGGGTCAGGCTCTGAAAGGGCCTGCGCGCGCGGTCCTTACGTGCCCTCGGAGCCCCGGGCATGAGGCCGCCCCCTGCAGCAGCGTTTTTGTCGGCGAGCCTCGCGCCGCCCCTCGGGATCCCGAGGGGGAGGCGGCCGAGTGGCTATGAGGGGGAGAGCCCCAGTAGAGTCGCAGTGCCCCAGCAGCGTCGGACGTGGGCGTCTCAGCTCTCGTCTGGGGTTTCCCAGGCCTCCTCCTTCTCCTCTTCCCTCCTCCTCCTCCTCCTCCTCCTCCTCCGCCTAGTTACAAGAGCCACAGCACGCGCGGCGATTAGTCCTAAACAGTGGCTGCCACTGCGATCGGAGCCCAGCTCATCCTGATGTTATGTCGCCTCCATCATTATCTTGCCCTGCGCGTGGTCAAGGGCACAGTTCTCCCGCATCGCTACAACGCCATTTTCGCTCGCGCGTAGGCCTCCCGCGAGAAACGCACGTTGTCTTCACCTCAGATGGCCGCGTGGGCTCCAGCAGTCGACACGACGAAGCTGGCAGAGGCCAAGCAGCGGCTGGCAACGGACTCTCCAATGATGTCCTTCGGCGGTGGATCCAACGGAGAACGAGGCCCCAAACACCAACGACGGCAGCGAACAGCTGCCACATCGGCGACTGGAAGAGCAGCGACCATGGGCACCGACGAGTCGGACGGGGGGACGGCCACGGACATGCTGAAGAACCAGCTCAACACAGCGCAGCGCACCAGAGCACAGCGCAGCGCACCAGAGCGCTCGAGGGCTGGCTGATGTTGACGCACCTCCTTCCCCTGGGATGCGAGCTGAGCGCCCTGGCAGTCGCGACGATCGACCAGTACATGGACGCCGCCAAGGAGAAGCCCACGGACCACGGTCAGGGCCATCCTGGCCTAGTGATCAGCATGACCATGCCCGACGCGCTCGCCAACAACGCACAGCTGCAGCAGGACAACGACGTGAAGCACGAGATGGAAGTCTTTACAGCGTTCGCGACCAAAGTGAAACAGCTTCCCATGGTGGCAGCAGCGGGGTACCTCAAGTACTGGAGGGTCAAGGAAGTGTAAGCGGAGCAGAACGTGGCGCTGAACAAGATGCAGGTGCGCCACGTTTACTTCACCAACGCGTGGGCCAACCTCGGCGGCGTGGGCGGGTTCATGGTTCCCTTGAGCGGCGTGGTTACGAGCCTATTGTTGAAGCTGAACAGCATGCCCACACCTGGCCCGCCGCCGAAGACCACACAGGAGAGGACTATGCAGAACAGTCTAGAGAGGCTGCTTCGCAGCGCCAGGCATCGCAGGTGATTGTTGTGCACCATGTTGAGCAGCGAAGTGGCACGATTGATGTTGCTGAGGCAAGCAGTGGTGGTTATGGTCAGACCTGTGTTTGAGAGAGGGTGAAGTCGATTCCAGGGAAGTTGGGAGCCTTCCGAGCAGCCACGTCAGCAGAGAGGTCGAAGACCGCAGGGAGCGTAGTTTCGCATTGCCTGTGAATGTGAGCCGGATCTTTGCTGTGCGATGGCCTTTGAATTTGCACGCGGCTTGCCTAGGACGGGGCTTGCCTTGTCTCTCGCTGGTGCTCCTTGTTTTTTTGCGTTGTCTGATGCGCCTGCAATTGTCATGGTCAGTCACTCGCGCCCACCTCGCACCAGCACGAGGGGCGAGGGTTAGTGCCAAGCGTCTCGATAGGAACGGGGGGTCTGCCCAGGACCCGGTGTCACGGATTCAGCGCGTCCTGCCCAGGACTCGTTGTCACGGAGTCGGTGCGTCATGTTCAGTCGTTTGCGCCATGTGTGCCAGTTTCGTATGTCGCATTTTGATTGAGTCACGTCTCAGTTGAACTTCCGCCCTGTTCCAGCCATACGTCCTGGATGAAGGGGGCCTCAAGGGATGGCCACTGTTTGACATCGGTGGGCCACAGCGCGCCCACGCCGCCCATCGGTCGAAAACCAGTTGATGTTCGCCGCCGCCGCCTCCTCCTCTTCCTCCTCCTCCTCCTCCTCCTCCTCCTCCTCCCTCTCCTCCTCCTCCTCCGCATCGTCGCAGTTGTCGTCGTCGTTGTTGCGCGGCGGGTGCCCCAGACAAAAATAGGTACCCCCCACTGATGGGACCTCAGTCCGTCAATAAGGCCGCCGGACAATTATTAGCTACCTCCTGGTGGGAGGGTTCTACATCAGAGGCGGCGGCAGGGGCCCCTATCGTCGCCCCCGATCTAAAGACCTTTCAGGGTTCGGGGGTGCCGCCTTCCAAGTGGACCCCCGCTTCTCTCATGGAAGCAGGGGCGACGATGGGGTGGATAGGCTCAGGAGGAGGCGCATCGACGTCCGAACGCCCACTGATCGCCGATAAGGGCCCGATTGCCTTCCCCGCACAGGGACGTGCGGTTTCGCTCGCTACTGGGGGCCTATCGCCGATCGATAGGTCGGCGGTGTATCGGAGATGCTGGGCCGATGGTGCCCCCATGAGCTGTCCGCCCCCCCTATCGTTCTGAGAAGCTCCCTGCCTTCCCAGAAGGCCGCCCTCATCAACCCTACCCCCCTGTTGCGCGCTGCCAGGGCAAGACTGGGGGGCTTGCATTTGTTCATGTCCACCGCCTGGGGCATCGACCTCCCAGGGGTTCCACAGGCGATAACTATCAGGAATTATCAAAGGTGGGGCGACAGGTGTATTTCGTGCACCCCAGGAGCCCTTTTGCGGAGGAGGAGGAGGAGAAGGAGGCTGTGGCGGTTCATCCGTTTGAAGACGGTGGTGGTGAGGGTGACGACGTTCTTGATGGTGTTTCTGGTGAGTTTTGTGGTGGTGATGGTGGCGGGAGTGGGAATGGGGTGATGTTGATGATATTGATGATGATGATGCTGATGATGATGATGATGATGATGATGATGATGATGATGGTGTTGTTGGTGTTGGTGTTGGTGTTGGTGCTGATGACGGCGATGACGATGATGCTGATGATGATGATAATGATGATGGCGCTGGTGATGGTGATGGTGATGATGTTGATGGTGCTGATGCTGATTACGAAATGGATGATGCTGATGATGACGATGATGTTGACGATGGTGATGATCGTGATGGTGATGATGATGATGACGATGATGATGACGATGCGGATGATGATGCTGACGGTGATAATGGTAATCGTGGATGATGATGATGATGATGATGATGATGATGATGATGATGATGATGGTTGGTGATGATGGTGATGATGAGGAGGAGGAGGAGGATGAGAAGACGGATGCCGATACAGGTGGTGTTGATGATGATAATGATTACCCGTAACGGCTTGCCCCCTGCCGTTGCCCCTTTTGCCAAACATTGATATATCAGAATCGCGTCGGTGCGTTTCTGCGCTGCCTTGGCGCATCTGGGAACATCATGCGGGGGCGGATAGGAAACATCAGCGCATACTGAGACGCTGGCGTTACCGAAGACTCCTGCGGCGAATCACTGCCGTCCCCTGCCTTCGTGGACCCGCCCATGTGGCCGAAGGTTGGGCTAGAGCTTGGTCAAGCTATCGGACCATGCGTTCCTCGAGTCGGCTTGGGAACCCTTCGGGGGAGGAAGAGGAAGAGCAGGAGAGCGGCCCTCGAGAACGCCAAGACCGCCAAAGATGCCATCCAGACGGCCCAAGCAGCTCACGGTGGCCCCAAGGGAGACCCCAGAGCGTTTCAAGACGCCCTGACATGTCTTCCCGACGGCCCCCGCATGCCGACGAGAGCCCTACAGGTCCCCGAGAAGCCTCTCGAGAGGACAAAATCCGTTAAGGGTTGATAGAAAGTTTCAAGAGGTTCCGAGACGCCCTACGAGATCCTGAAGAGGCCTCGCAGAGGCCCCGAAGAGGCCCCAAGGTTTCCAAAGAGGCCTCTAGGAGGCCGCCTAACAGGCCCGAAGAGGCCCGCAAAGCGCCCTCAGGGCACTCCCACGCGGCTCCCCGAAGGCAGACAGGAGGCCAAAATTGCCCCAAAGGTCGCGAATCCGTTTCTTGCTCCAGCCGTTCTGGGTCAAGCTTTGTCGACTCATCTTGTCTCCGTGAAGGTCTGAACAACCAGAACGTGCTAGAAGCACGTGAGCGTCCGAACGCCGCACGGCAGCAGGCCATGTCGTTTCGAGATCAAACGCAGGCGTGCCGCCGCCGCGACGCGCGCGGTGTGCCAGAGGGGAACGTCGGCGCCGAGGGACAGCGGGAGCCGATGAGGTTGGAGCCCTTCCCGCGCGAGGACGAGGTCCCGTGGCCCATGCGGCTCGTCCGCATTGCAGGCTCGGTGGCGGACGATAACACTGAGGAGCGGGAGCGGTGGCCGATCACGCGCACGCAGCGCCGCCGCCAGCAGCGCAAGTGCCAGAAAGCCACGGAGCAGATCGCGTTCCAGCAGTGGCGGACTTCGTCGGAGACTGGCCCAGCGTTCCCCAAGATGCTTCCGCTGCCGGCGCTGCAGGCGTACGCGGCCTCGGGGTACGCTTGGCCCACGGTCTGCAGCTTCTCGCTGTGATGGCAGCGGGGCCGAGCGTGCGCTAGCTTGGCGGGGTCGCCAGTGCCTTCCCGAGAGCGGGCGGGCGGGGCCCCCTTGGCTGCTCTCTGACAGCCTCCAGTTCTGCGGCTTTTGCCTCCTGTCGCAGCCGTGGAATGCAGTCGGACTTAGGTATAACATCGAGGTCGGTTCGGGCAGACTACACTAGTGTTCTTCGTGTGTGTTGGATGTACTTGTGCACCCTGGAGAAGGTACCCTTGGTTGTTCTGTGTGTATTTGGCCCCTGAGCCGCCCGCCCCGTCCTCGTTTTCCTTCTGCCGCGTCCTTCCTCCCTCTCCTCTTGCATGGTGGCACAATTCGCTCCAACGGAACCCCCGTTTCAGCCTCTCATCGCCAGCGCAGTCACCCTCTGCCTAGCCCGAGGCAAAAAGTGTGTGTTTGGCTGGCCGAGGGTCTCGTGTGATGTCATTATGTCCTAGGTCCGACTGTAGTTGCACAGCTTCGTACTGTGCGGACACGCTGGTCTGCAGTTTTGCAGCGTTCCGTAATGTGCGGACGAGTTGGTTGGTTTATTTTTGTTCCCAGGCGCAGTGCCTCCATCGCTCTGAGTTTGCGTTCATCGTGAGATGCTCCTTGCTCGACTCTTCGCCCCTTCCAGCTTCTCTCCCGGGTAGTAGCCCCCTCTGCGTTCATTCCCGTCTTCCTCCACGTAGGTTGCCCTGGGCCTTTTCAAAAGCCACTTGCACCTCAGAGGTATCTCGCGCTGCCGCTCGCGTTCTTCCTGTCTCGACCGATGACGACATGTTGTTGCTGCAGGCTGCTCCTCATCACTCTGTCTTGTTCGTCCTCGTTATGCTATATCTGCTCTCCCTCCTCCCTACGGCTCTGACTTTGAGGACATGGCCGATCTTTCATGGCTGAAAGATCCCCGCGGGAGGAGGAGGAGGCGGAGGAGGAGGAGGAGGAGGAGAAGGATGAAGAGAGAAGGAGCCCCTGCTGCCGCGCGCTTTGCGCCTCCCCCCTTTCCCTCCTCCTCCTCCTCCTCCTCCTCCTCCTCCTCCTCCTCCTCCTCCTCCTCTAATGTTGTGTCGGCTTTTTAGTCGCCGCCCTAGGTGTAGCTCATGCTCTTTAATTCAAAGCCCCTCCCGCGTCCCCACGGGTCCCCTTGGCGAAGGGGGAGGGGGGGCAACTCTGGCGCCCGTGGGACTTTCAGCCGGGAGGAGGAAGAGGAGCAGGAGGAGGAGGAGGAAGAGGAGAAGGAGGAGGAGGAGGAGGAAGAGGAGGAGGAGGAGGATGAGGAAAAGGAGGAGGAGGAAATGGAGGAGGAGGAGGAGGAGGAAAAGGAGGAGAAGGAGGAGGAACCAACGCCGGGGTCGCCACGGCACGAGCCCGCGGTGCCTCCCTGGAGCCTCTCGGGAAACCTGGCTGCCCGCGCTGGAGTCGAGCGTCTGGCGGAGGGCGCGTTGGGGCTAACGCCCGGCCCCCGCGCCTGGCCGGTCCTCCATCCCCCCTCCATCCCCTCCTCTTCACACCTCCATCCCCTCCGGCTCCCATCCATCTCTCCGGCTCCGGCTCCGACTCCTGCCCCCAACACGTCTCCTGATGGCTCTGGCCCCTACGAGGGCCGGTCCAGGGTTAAGTCGGGCCTGTCCCTCTACAGGGGGAATACGCAAACATAGTAAAAGATAGTCAGGGGAGGGTTTCCCGACTGTGTTGGGTTGTGTTGGAATTTGGTTTGACTATTTTTTATTGGTCCTCAGGACATGCTCGACCTAACACCAGGGGCCAGGGACGGGGAACGCGAGGGCATTTGTTTCGTCCTTGAGAGCTGGGCTCTCAAAGTCGGCGACGCGCACCAGGGGTGGCGCGAGGAGGGTGACTGACTGAGCAGGCATCTTAGAAGGCTTCTTGAAAGCCAGGAGGGCTGCGAAGGACCCCGCCTTCTTAGAAAGTCTCCCGCCTTCTTTGAAGGCCGCCCCCCTCGCGCTCACCCCTTGTGCGCGCCGCCAACAAGGATCCGGGAGCGCCTGTCCACACCAAAACTTCCACACCAAAGCTCAAGTCTGGTCGGCTCCCGAGCTCAGCACATCAGCGCATCGCGTCAAAGTATAACATCCTGGCACGTTGTCGAACTTCAGGATGAGAATGGACGGGAGAGCACAGGACGCTGCAGTTCGGGAGCCTCGAGACGGGGGTCAATGCAGACGGGGGTCAGCCACGGCACCGGATCCTGCAGGATCCTGCGAAGACCCCCTCTGGCTGACCCGGGTCGGCCGCGCCTTTTGGTTTGCGAAGACCTGCGTCGCAGTTGTTTCCCAACCTTCCTATGGTTGGGTACTCGTTTTGAATGGAGCAGTGTGGTCGCCCCGTCCTTCTCCTCCTCCCCCCTCCTCCCCTCCTCCTCTCCTGTCTCCTATGTTCCCCTCTCTTCTCTCGTGCCGTCGGGCTGCGATCTGCAAAACTGTCGCCACTTTCGTGGGCTCCTGGGAGGCCCAGCGGAGGCACGTCCAACGCGGACCACCTCGAGACATCGCGGCGCCCTGGGGGGCTGCGATCTGCGAAATTGTCGGCACTTTCGTGGGCTCCTGGGAGGCCCAGCAGAGGTACGTCCAACACGGACCACCTCGAGACCTCGCGGCGCCCTGGGGGGCTGCGATCTGCGAAATTGTAGCCTTTTTCGTGGGCTCCTGGGAGGCCCAGCGGAGGTACGTCCAACGCAGACCACCTCGAGACCTCGCGGCGCTGCGAAATTGTCGCCTTTTTCGTGGGTTCCTGGGAGGCCCAGCGGAGGTACGTCCAACGCGGACCACCCCGAGACCTCGCGGCGCCGGGGGGGGCTGCGATCTGCGCAATTGTCGCCTTTTTCGTGGGCTCCTGGGAGGCCCAGCTGAGGCGGGTTCCACGCGAATCACCTCGAGACCTCGCAGCGCCCTGGGGGGCTGCGATCTGCGAAATTGTCGCCATTTTCGTGGGCTCCTGGGAAGCCCAGCGGAGGTACGTCCCACGCGGACCACCTCGAGATCTCGCGGCGCCCTGGGGGGCTGCGATCTGCGCAATTGTCGCCACTTTCGTGGGCTCCTGGGAGGCCCAGCGGAAGTACGTCCCACGCGGACCACCTCGAGACCTCGCGGCGCCCTGGGGGGCTGCGATCTGCGCAATTGTCGCCACTTTCGTGGGCTCCTGGGAGGCCCAGCGGAAGTACGTCCCACGCGGACCACCTCGAGACCTGGTCGCCCCCTGGGGGGCTTGCGATTTGCGCAATTGTCGCCATTTTCGTGGGCTCCTGGGAGGCCCAGCGGAGGTGGGTCCCGCGCGCACCACCTCGAGACGTGGCCGCCCCCTGGGGGGCTTGCGATCTGCGCAACTGTCGCCACGTTCGGGGGCTCCCGGGAGGCCCAGCTGAGGTGGGTCCCACGCGCACCACCTCGAGACCTCGCCGCCCCCCTTGGGGGCTTGTGATCTGCGAAATTGTCGCCACTTTCGTGGGCTCCTGGGAGGCCCAGCGGAGGTGGGTCCCGCGCGCACCACCTTGAGACCTCGCCGCCCCGTGGGGGGCTTGCGATCTGCGCAACTGTCGCCACTTTCGTAAGCTCCTGGGATGCCCAGCGGAGTTGGGTCCCACGCGCACCACCTCGAGACCTCGCCGCCCCGTGGGGGGCGTGCGATCTGCGAAATTGTCGCCACGTTCGTTGGCTCCTGGGACGCCCAGCGGAGGTGGGTCCCACGCGGACCACCTCGAGACCTCGCCGCCCCTTGGGTGGCTTGCATTGGGCGGTCCTGAATTGAATCGCCACATGTGTAGAAAGGGTTGGGTACGTCGCAGGGTAATTGTTCTTGCATTGCAGTGTTTGGTTTCCTGCTGACCAGGGTCAGAAGATTCCCGAACAGTTGCAGCGCTGTCCTTTCGCAGCAATGTGCGGTGTGGCCGCGCTGAGACTGGGAGAAGTCGGAGGCTGGTGTCAGTGACGATGAGGGTGATCAGGATGAGGATGAGGATGAGGATGATGATGAGGATGATGATGAGGATGATGAATGAGGATTGAATGAGGATTCGGAAGAGGATGAGGATGTGGATGAGGATGATGGGTGTATTCAGTACGTGAAGCAGGCACTGTAGGGAGCGTCGCCGTATGGCCACTGCCACTTGTGCTCAAGCTCTGAGTCAGGCCTCCCCCATTCTTTCCCGTGCAGAGTGCCCTCCGCCATATTGCCGATCGATTCGGAGAAGGGGACTCGACGTGCTTTGTCGTGGGGCAGGACGGCCCAATTGGGGTGCTCACCAGTGCTGAACTGCCCACCCCTGACCTACTCGACCGGCGACGTGGCCTTCATCTCGCCGCTGACCCTCTTCACGCTGGGTCACGCGTGCCCGCGTGGCCTTCGTGGCGTTCTCCGCTGGCCGCCGGACAGGCACGAGGGCTGGGACCGAGCTGAGCCCGGAGGACCTGGACGCGACCACCCAAGCTCAGGCGGCTCAGTACAGGTCGAGGGCATGGGCGCAATGACGCAGTCTGCTGCTGCTTGCTGCCACCCGCTCACAAGGTCGCACGACTTGCAGGTGGGCGACCCCTGTGTGGTGAAGTACAACGTCGGGAGCCCGTACCTGTACCGCGAGGGGCTAGCCACCTACTTGCCGCTCGGAGCGGGGCTGGCCGCCCTGGTCACCACCCCCGATGGTGTCGACACGGTGGGCATCAGTCAGCGGGTGTTCCGCGACGCGGTGCTGGCGCGCCAGGAGGACCAGTGGCAGGGGCGACATGTGCGCAGCCCCCGCACCACGCACTGGGTTCCACGGTGCATCGTCGACCACGGCAGGACCCCGACTGGGATGCACGCTCGGTGGCGCAGCGAGGCTCGTCTCCAGGATCACGAACCTGGGGTGCAGGAGCATGAGCACACTTGCAGGGCGCTGGAGGAGCTGCTCTGCTTCGACCAATGCAACAAGGCGAACCTGGCGGCCGCGGAGATGCTCTCTCGCGCCACCCAGGTGCAGCAGGGACGCTACCAGGACGGGCGAGCATGCGACTCGGCCGGCGGCGGCCCCGACAGCGTGGACGCGCATCTCTTCATGGGCAGCGTGCTCGCGAGAGGAGGAGTGCGCGGGTGCCCGCTCCCCCGGGAGTGGGCCAGCCCCCAGCTGGCCAAGGAGCAGGCGCTGCAGGAGGAGCGCCGCATGGCGCGAGAGGAGAGGGAGCTTGCAAGGAAGGACAACAAGAAGAAGGACGAGAGGGAGGAGAAGGGGTGATGCTCCCTTCGGTCGCGCCTGGTTCAGGCGGCCAGCGCGACCCCCTGACTGAGACGCCTGTGGGCCGGGTCGCCTCCAACGGTCCGATCAAGAGTGAGGTTTTTGACACGCTGGGACACAGTGGCCGCCAACGTGATATTTTTCCACTGCCCCCTCTGCACCGAGGCCATGACGGCGCGGCGGGCCGCCATGATCTGTCACGGGTCACTCGGCGGCGGGGTGCAGCTACCAAGCACATTCTCGACTGGGGCGACGAGTGTATCAACGCCTTGAACGACTTGTACGGCCACCAAGATCGGCCGGCGGCTCCTGCCAACGCCGGTCACCGGCGCGCAGTGGATTACATCGAGTCTCGAGTACGTGCACTTGGCAAGCCCCCACCTGAGGCAGGTTTTCGCGAGGGAGCCCTACGTGAGCTCCTCGCTGGGACGGGGATCTACCAGACGGGTGATCTCTCCTCCCGACGGCCGTATGTCAAGGAGTCCATTTCCTGGCCCTCGCCCGACCTGCAGCCAGTCCCACTGGCCGCCTGCCTTGGCGAGGCCGAATCTGAGTGGCTGGGCCGCTGGCAGAGCACCTTGCTCAGGCCAGATAGACCTACAGCTGCTGAACGTGCTGAGTTCTGCCCTCGCGGACTTTTTTTTGACCCCAGTCTCTTCAGTAAGCCCCTGCTCTACGCCGATTTTGTCGCCAAGTTGCTGGCTCGCGGCATGGTGGAGCTGAAGGGGGACTGTGACGCGGCCACCGTCGGCTGCTTTTTCGTCGCGAAGAAGAACAAGAAGCTGAGAGTGATATTTGATACGAGGTATGCCAACCTATTTTTCGGTCGACCTGCTCGGACGGCTTTGCCGACTGCGACGGCCCTCGCTGCCTTCGAGAACCCTGGACATGACACTTGCCTGGCCTCGGGTGATATCGACAATGCTTTTTACAGACTACGACTGCCCGACGGGCTGTCCTCTTGCTTCAGACTTCCCGCCCTGGATGCCAGCCTGCTCGGGATCACGCACCTGGACGGGGCCCCACTCGCGCGAGGGGCGCGGGTGCAGCCCTGCGTGTGCGTCCTGCCGATGGGCTGGAGCCATGCGCTGGCCCTCTGTCAGGTCGTGCTCCGACGCGCCATGGGCGCCGCTGGGTTCACCGTAGACCAGTGCATCGAGGACGGGAAGGACCGTGAGGGCGCCGTGGCGGTCGCCGGTCACGTCGACAACTACGCCGCCCTGGGACGCTCCCCGGCCCTCGTCGACCAGGCCGCCCTTGCCATCACGCGCGTGCTGACGGAGAAAGGGCTTCTCACTCACGATGAGGAGCCTGCCGCACGGGACGCCACCTTCGTAGGGCTAGAGCTGAAGAGAGGGCGACATCTTTCGATCAAGGCCAGGAGCATTTGGAGACTTCGATTCGGTTTGGACGCTTTGCTCAGAAGAGGTTTTTGTTCTGGAGACGCCCTCAGGGTCATCATGGGACATTTCACGTGGGCGGGGTTGATACGGCGAGAAGTCCTCTCTTTGCTCAACGCCAGTTACCAGTTTGCCGAGCGGATCGGGTCTCGGCAGGCGCGTCTTTGGAGATCGGTGCGACGCGAGCTTTGGCGAGCACGCTGTATTTTACCTCTGCTCAGCGTTGACGTCAGCGCAGGGTGGTGGCCAGAGGTGGCCGCCTCTGACGCGTCTCTGTTCGGTCTCGGCGTCACTGTTCGAAAAGCTCCCATATCAATGGTATCATCGATCGGCCGATGCAGCGAGAGGTGGCGCTTCCGGGTTGAGGGGGCCCAGCGGGCCCGCGAGCATGCTCTTCATCCGACGGCTGTGGGCTCCACTGGTGACCCCGACAAGGCCCTCGAGAACCTGCTGGTCGACAACCCCGTGGCTTTCGACGAGGTCCCCTTAGGCCTCCTGAAGTCTGACACTTGGAAGGTTGTTCACGCTTCGAAGGTTGCTGGGTCCACCGACATCCTTGAGCTGGAGGGGGAGGCGCTTCTCACGGCTATTCGGCACACGCTCAGGAACACTGGGGCTCTCGGGAAGAAGATCCTGTTTTTAGTGGATAACTTGCCACTGGCCCTAGCGGCCACTAAAGGGCGGGCGAACTCTCGATATCTTCGGCATGTACTTCAGAAGATTGCTGCTCTGTCGTTGACCACGGGATGCAAGATAGTTGTGCGTTGGGTACCATCTGAACTCAATCCTGCAGACCATCCGTCTCGAGGCGATCACGGTTTTTCCACTACTCCATACCATGTGCACCTTACCCGGCCCCATGGGACCTCGCCGGCGGCCAGCGGCGGCGCTGGCCGCTGTCGAGCGGGCGCAGAACGCCCTGCTCGTGGTGGCCTCGACGGTGCGGACCTTGGGCCTCCCGATCCTCGAGTCCGCGGGGGTCCGCTCGAACGCGCAGAGGCAGTGCCACGATTGGATAGCGACGCTGGTCCTCTTCTGCCGGATGTACCGCCTGGACTCGGACAGCAGGGAGTCACTGGACATTGCCGTCGCCGCGCTGCTGAATCACCAGTTCCGGGACGGCAGGTGCTCGGACCTGGGGAGGCAGCTGATCGCGGCGCTCCTGCACGTCATCCCAGGCTTGGCCCGGCGCAGCGGGCGGTATCTGCCACGCGTGTGCCGGGCGGCAGGCGCCTGGAAGCGACGTGCTCCTGGGCGCTCGAGGCTGCCGATGCCAAGGACTGGGGTGGCGGCGATCGCGGAGGTGATGCTGTACCTCGGCCGTCTGCGGATGGCCATTTACACCATGCTGGACTTCATCTGCTATTGCAGGCCGCTGGAGGGGATCGCGCTGCTGGGAAGGCTCCTGGTCTCTCCCGTGCTGGTGGCAGGGGCAAGTTGCGCGAGGTGGGGGCTGCTACTCCACGACTTCGAGCTCGGCCTGCTGTCCAGGACCGACACGTCGGACGGCGCAGGGCTCACCGACCAGGCCAGCTGGACCTCCCCTGCGGTGGCAGGGCTCCAGGCGGCGGCTCACGCGGACGCCTCGATGTGGGACTTCGACGCGACGGAGTTCAGGCTGACCTTCAAAGCCGCCGCGGAGGTGCACAACGACGTCTTCAGCTTCGGAGACGTTGTGATGACCCCGGTCGCGACGCTCGTGAAGCACGGGCTGGCTGGCCCGCTTTCGACCAGGTCCCGGCGAAGGGGAGGACCCTCCGGCTCTCAGGCCTGAGCGCCGGGGCCACGTTCGCCGCCGGCCGCAGTCGAGAGCGACCGGCCACGTGACCCACTTGGTTCACGGCGGGGACGTCGGCGCCCACCTGGCCAAGAGGCTCGTGACGAGCCTGGGCCGGGCCGTGCGTCTCAAGTCGCTGCTGTTCCTGGAGCTCTTCGGGGGCTGCGGCCGCGTCGCGGCCAGCGCGCAGGCCATCGGCTACGCCGCGCTCAGCCTGGACATCAATGCTTCGCCTTTGGAGAATCATCTGACGCCCGCCTTCCTCAACAGGGTCCTGGGCTGGATCTCCGGCGGGGTCATCGCAGGCGTGTGGCTCGGCACACCGTGCAGTGCCTGGGCCCGCGCCCTCCGGACCCCGCTGCGGACTGAGCAATATCCTGACGGCCGGCCCGACCTCTCGCCTGAACAGTGTAGAAAAATCGACATTGGAAACAGGTCTTTCCTCTTTTCCCTTCAAGTGATCCGCGCCTGTTTGAGATACGGGATCGGTGCCATGATTGAAAACCCGCAGAGCAGCCTCTTGCGGCCCCCCCCTCACTTCCAGAAGCTTCTGAATTTAAAGAGCAGCACTTCTGTAGTATGTCACATGTGCCAGTTTGGCGCGCCCTGGAGAAAAGCTACCAGGGTGCAAGCATGGGGCATCGGAGAGCTGTGGGAGCTATCGAAGAAATGCGGTGGCCCTCGCGGCCTGTGCGGCAGGACGCCCCGACCCCACCTTGAACTCAGCGGGCGCGCGCCTGGCGGGAAACACTGGACCGCTATTGTTGCTGCGTACCCGACAGCCTTCGCCCGAGCCGCCGCTGCCATTCTCATCCGCACTTGTGAGAATAAACGCTCCCTGGCTCTCTCTCGCAGAATGGGGGTTTAGCCCTGATATTTTTTCGGCCTTCGGCCAAGTCCGCGTTCGGGTTCGGGGTGCGAGGCTCGTCTACCTGTCCAGTGGCTCGCCTTTGTAGCCGCGAGTCGCCGCCGTGCACTGCTCCTCACAAATAACATCATCTCTCTTGGCGACGAGGGTCGGAAGAGGCCCTGCTGGGTGTATTCAGTACGTGAAGCAGGCACTGTAGGGAGCGTCGCCGCATGGCCACTGCCACTTGTGCTCAAGCTCTCCCTCCCACCCTTGTCTTCCCCCATTGAGCTTGAGTGTGGCTTTTTTGCTGGGTGCGAGGCTCGTCTACCTGTCCAGTGGCTCGCCTTTGTAGCCGCGATTCGCCGCCGTGCACTGCTCCTCACAAATAACATCATCTCTCTTGGCGACGAGGGTCGGAAGAGGCCCTGCTGATGATGATGATGATGATGATGCTGATGATGATGATGAGGATGAGGATGATGATGATGATGAGGATGATGAGGATGATGAGGATGATGAGGATGATGAGGATGATGAGTATGAAAATGAGGATGATGATGAAGATGAGGATGATAATGGTTGGCAAGATGAGAAGCCACGAGACACGACACCTACAGGTCGCCGATCAGCAGCGCTAGAGAACATTTTGCGCAGTGCGCGCGGTCGCCCCGCGGCCTGAACGGGCGGGGCGCGCCGCCTGCAGTTTCCGATCAGGCTTGCGTTGGGGAGGACGCTCCGCCTCCTTCGCAGCGGATTCGGACAGTGGTAATCGGGAGGAGATGGGGATGAGTGGGAGACCGCTGGCAGTGGGGATGGAGGAGGGAGGAGATGCGGCCTTCGTTTCACGCCTGCAATGCTGTAACTGCCGCGCTGCCGCGCCGATGTTACCCGATCCATCTGCCGCACACGCAGAAGAGCAGCAATAACCAAGCAACCACTCACTTACACGTTCAAGCACACATTCACACACTCACACACACCTTCACACACGCACACTTCTAGACACTTACACACTCACTCACACACGCACACACACATTCACACCTACACACGAACATTCCCACACGCTTTCCTCCCGTCCTTCCCTTCCCCATCCGCCTTGGCGCTCCCCAGTCCGCCAGACCGCCAGCCGGTGCTTTCGCGGCCCCTCCCAGGGGTCCAGCGGCGGGCGATCCAAGAAACTTGCGCGACCTCCGAGAAATAAGAAGCAGGGAGAGGAGGAGGAGGAGGAGGAGGAGGAGGAGGAGGAGGAAGAGGAGGCGGAGGAGGAGGAGGCGGAGGGAGGAGGAGGCGGAGGAGGAGGAGGAGGAGGAGGCGGAGGAGGAGAGGCGGAGGCGGAGGAGGAGGAGGAGGAGGCGGAGGAGGAGGAGGAGAGGGGAGCAGGAGGAAGAGGAGGAGGAGGCGGACGCGGAGGAGGAGGAGGAGGAGGAGGAGGAGGAGAATCCGGACGCGGAGGAGGAGAAGGAGGGGGAGTAGCAGGAGTAGGAGGAGGGGGGGGAGAAGGAGGAGGAGGAGGAGGAGGAGGCGGATGCGGAGGAGGAGCAGGACTCGGAGGAACCCCCCCGGCTCCGCCTGCCTTTCCCGCCCCCTGAGCTGACAGACGGGACTTCGCGTGCGGACCCCGCGGGCCAAGGGAGGTCTGAGATTGGCGACCGGCGTGCGGGCTTGCCTTGGGTTTTTTTTACGTGGGCTCTTCCTTCGGTTTTTTGGCCGTCCCTTCGATCCACGTTGAGGACCCTGCTCGTGGATCAGTCCCGGCATGGCCAGAGGGCGGCCCCTCTCTGGTGGTGGCGGAAACGATGAGTCGGCGCGGCTGCTCAGTCATTTTTTCGAGGCGCTGCGCAGCCACACCTGTGCATGGTACCTCCCAGGCCCTTGGCCAATTACTAGGCTTTGCTGGAGCTCTCAGGCCTGCTTAGTGGTGCAATTAGTGCATCATGGTTCATTGACGGATACGCGGGCCAGAACAAAAAAAACATGATTGCATTTGTTCTTGAAGACCTCGCAGTTCTCCTTCCGATGGGCCTCTGGGGCTGGAGGCTTTGTATGTATCGAAGACGCCTACGGCGAGTCAACGCCGCCCCCTCCGTTTTTGGAAGAGCCTATGTTTTCGAAAGTTGCGACTCGAGTTGGCGTAGCTATCGGAACATGTGTTCCCCGAAATTGTTTGGAAAGCTTTCGGGGGACACCTGATGAGTATGACCGCAGTGAGGACTTCGATCTGTGCTCGCCCACCGCTATTTGGTGGGATCTCTTGTAGTCGTTGGGGACGCCTAGCACCAGGGAAGGTCATGGCATTGAATGTCTTTGTGGAGGTCGGTAACCATAACCATATTGTTGTAGGACTGCTGATGTTAAAACAGGAATGTCGTGTCAAGCTTGTAGGTGAAGACACTGTTTGGTTCAGCGCTGCTTCATGAGCGCCTCTGCGATCCGACGTTTCGGCACATCAATCGGGCGAATTATCGGACCAGGCGTTTTCCGAACCGCCGTTGAAATCTGTCAGAAAACACGTGGGCCCAGCTATCGGACAACGTGTTCCCCGAGTCGGTTTCGAAAGCCTTCGGGGAACACGGGGGGACTCCTGGGAGCCTCTTGGGAGCCTCCTGGGAGCCTCTGGGTATTCTTGGGGCCTCCTGGGAGCCTCTTGGGAGCCTGAAGCATTCTGGGGGGGTTCTTGGGCTGCTTTGGGGCCGTTGGTGGCTTCTCGGGGGCCTCTTTGGCCGTTTCAGTGCATTCCTGGCTCGTCTGATGCTGTCGGAAGCTGTCTTGGGGGCCTTTCTGGGCCGATTTTGGGACCTCTTGGGGTGTTTCAGAAACGTGCACCTAGTTACATATGATAAGCTCCTGCTCATTATATACCCCTTCTCAGTGTTTCCGCAGTCCTTTCCTCGAGCTGCAGGCCTGCATGGCCCGGGGTGTTGCGCATCTCCCTTCCTTCGCGCGCGAGATTGCGGGGGCTTCGCTCGGAGGGTGGCTATCGCGAGCCCCCTTCCCGAGCAGCCGCTGCGCGTCTGCGAGCCACGAGTTGTGTGCTTGGCGCGTTCGCTGGGCTGCGCGCCGTGCACGGAGCGGACGGCGGACTGCCCAGCTGTAGTGTGCAGTTGCGCTCCTGTCGAGACGCCGACGCTGGAGTGCCTTTCGGCCTCTTCGGCGTCCTGCAGCGAGGGCTGGTCGCTGTCGGTTGCGTTCGGTGGCTGGGGGCTGCTGCCTCTGACCGCCGGCTGCAGGCGGCCGCAGCGCCGCCCCGTTGGAGGCCCGACCGGCACCTGGCGGCTAGCGCGCAGCCGCCTTGCCAGCGGCGGTGCTGCCCGGGCCGTCCTCTGTCTGCGTTGGCGTCGATTGCGTCGGCTGCCTTCGAGTCGTCGGGGGCTGGCGAGACCGCCGCCTGGTGATCGAGTCGCTTCCGATCAAGGTCCAGAGGGTAGCCAGCAGCCATGGCGAGAGTCGCCGACATTCACGAGATGATGGTGGCCATCAACTTCGACGGCGACGTGAACTTCCGCTGGCGCGTGCTGATCTTGGGGCGCCGGCTTGGCGACCCTCGATGGATCGCCCTGTCGCCGGACCTCGAGGTGGTTGTCTTCGACATCTCTCGGCACGTCGCGGCGCCGGTCGCGTGCGGAGCGCCGTGCACAGCCAGGATCGCGGGCAACGTCTACGGGGCCGACCGGTTCGACGAGGCGGCGTAGCAGGCGGCTCGACAGGGGGCGGCCGCCTTTGCGGACGTCCTCCGTCTTGCGGGCGCGGGCCGCGTCGGGGGCGGGCCTGCGGGGCCCGCCCCCGTCACAGAGCGGCGGTTTGCCCACCCGGCGCGGGCGGTGGACTTTCTTCGCCGAGCGGCTCGCGGCCCGGGGCCTCGAGAATTGGCGCGCGGAGACGAGCGGCGGCCGCGGTCGCGATGATCGGGCACTTTTGATCCAGAGGGGCGTGGGCCGAGCTCCCTTCTCCAGGCTGAAGGGCGCGATCGCAGAGATGAGTAGATGAAGTTGGTTGCGATGCAATACGGCGCCTTCTACTGACAGGGGCCACGCGGTTAGACGGCGCGAAGACAACGCGTGGACAACATTGGGACATATTAGGGATTGTCAAAAGACACCTTAAGACAACATTGATACATCTGGACAATTCTAAGACAACGTGAAGACTTATGGACAATCAGCAAGACAGCATTGGGACACACTTGAACGTGGCAAGTCCATCTCAACAGACATGTAGATGTATACGTTTACATACATATATATGTATACATACATATATATATATATACAGCATGTATCATGACATACGCCGCACATGAGGAAACGATGCAGAAGCACGCAGGACGGGGCCAATTTCCAGCAGTTCTGGATCGAAACATGCAGCTCGAAGCACGCAGCGCGGGCCCCCCGCGCGCCGCGGCAGTCGCCCGCCGAAGAGGCCCCGACGAGGCGCGGTTGACAGAGGGGGAGGAGGGGGGGAGAAGGGATTGGCAGACGCGAGCGCGTGCCAAGACGGAAGGCGCGACGTTCCGACGTCCTGGGGCTTCAGGGTTGGGTCACTTGTGGAAGGTTTCTATGTGGACTGGCCTGCGTTGTGATCTACGCATCGCAATTTCGCCAAGTCGATTAACAGTAGGTTGGAGAGGATCGCCATGCAACCTGGCGACAGTCCATGATGATGACGGCACTCATGGCGATGAATCTGAGACAGAAATGCCGCTCGCAGGCGAGGTGGCCGCGGCGCTGCGCCGCCGCGTCAACGCGGCCGCGGCGGCTGTCGCGGATAGGAAGGTGGCCCGCGCCTCCTTCCCAGAGGCGCTGACCGGCTGCCGCCGCCGCTCACGCTCGCGCCCACGCGCGCCGTTGCCGACGCCGTTTCCAGTCGTTGAGCCGCCGATGCCGCTGCCATCGCCGACGAGCCCGGCAGCCCAGGCTCCGCGCGGCTCACCCACGAAGGGCCCTGTGCCCATGACGGAGGATCTCGAAGGCGCCAGAGCCGTCCAACGTGCGTCGCGGACAGTGAGGGGCCTCTCTCCTGCTCGGCTCGCCCATACAGGTGGAGGTCCGGTGGAGGTGTTTTCCGTCGCTGAGGCGGGCGCTGTGATCGCGCCAGATGCGGCCGTGGCGGAGATCATTCCAGAGGCGGCCGTGGAGGCATGGCCGCGGGCCCTC
The DNA here is from genome assembly GCA_963575745.1 of Prorocentrum cordatum. Classification (NCBI taxonomy): domain Eukaryota; class Dinophyceae; order Prorocentrales; family Prorocentraceae; genus Prorocentrum; species Prorocentrum cordatum. The sequence goes on along the minus strand of CAUYUJ010014568.1, from coordinate 220,259 downwards.
GCCGCGGTCACGGACGCGCGGTGGCTGCCAGACGGCGGCTGAGGGCTCGCCATGGAAATGAATAACCCAGGTGGCATTCCTGACAAGATCGCCGTGGGCGACCAGATGTGGGCGGCGAAGGCGCAGGCTGGCTGGCGGACGTGGCTGCGCGATGCGGATGCTCCGAGGTCTTGAACATGGCGCGCCACTGCTGGTCCTGAACATCGCTCATCTAGGTAGCCATCCGAAAAGGTGCCGAGAACGATCGTCGAGGCCTGCCTCGGCCTCCTGCCCCCCCACCCATGCTCGTTCGAGGGCACCCCCCTGCCCGCGTGGCCCGGCGGGAGATCCACGGTCGGCGGGGGCATCCCTTCCCCGAGTGGGGGTTCGGCCGATCCGAGTCTCCTCCCGGGGGGGAGCACCTCCGGCCCCAGGCCTTCCTGGCCAACTTTTTCTGCCCAGGGGCCTCGGCCTCTCATTTGTTTCTTCCGAGGCTCGGCGGGCGCATCGGGCGCCTGTCCGACGCCGCCAGCGCCACTGGTCTCGGCCCTGGCAAAGATCGAGGGGAAGCGCCCCCAGCCCGCGGGGACTTCATCAATCTGCATTGGCCGACTCGCCCGATTCGAGCTGCACGGCGCGCGCGCTTCGACTCTCGAGCGCCGCGTTTTCGACCGTCGAGGGATTCGCAGGTTTCACGGTTTCCCGACGTCCGTTCGTCGCGACGCGAGACCGCGCGCAATGTCGAGGTTTCTCCTACGTCTGCGTCTCCTCCTCCTCCCCCCCCTGCCCCCCCCTCTCTTTCCCGCGGGTAAGTTTGGGTCTCCGGGTTGGGTTGGGGTGGTTTGGTGGCTGGTGAACATCGGAATCGGATCAGATCGGGCTGGCCAGACTCGATATCGAAATGGATCGATTGGCTAACACGAGCCTTGACAGCTTTCGGACCACAGCTCGGGCCTGAGGTAACCGTCTGGGGCGGTTCTGGCATCCCCGAAACGCATGGAAACCACCCTGGGCCCCGAACACATCCAGAAGCTTCCCACACCCCGTCGGCAGGCATGAGGATGAGGCGACGGCGACGTGGATGAGAAGGCCGATGCTAAAAAAAAACATTCCACAAACGCGAACTTTCTGAGGTCCGCGCGGATTTGTTGGATCGGCGCTGGGCTCCCCTCATTGGCGCGCGGAGAGCGCCACGGGCGGCGCTGGAGGCGATGCCATTACGGGACCATGAACCGCACAGAAAATGTGTTTACGGCCGTCGGGGCGCCTGCCCCAGGGCGGCTGGAAAATGTCCTACGGCGACGTGCCACCGTAACGGTATGCGTCCCCGACGGCGGCAGAAAAGTTATACACGGTTCTTCGTCCCTTGATGCCAGGGGGGCCGGGAGGGAGGAGGAGGAGGAGGAGGAGGGGAAGGGGGGAGGGGGAGGAGGAGGAGGACGAGGAGGGTGAGGAGGAGAAGGGGGAGGCGTTGCCAGGGGGGCCTGTTTTTGTGCCGCTGTTTCATGTTCGGCTGCTCCAGAGCCCACCCCTTTGGCTGATTGACCAATCCCACTACCAATATGTGTCATTATATCTATACATATATCTATCTGCATTCCGTGGGCGCGACCGCAGAAAACAAGCACGCAATCCCCGTCCACGTGCAAGAGAAATCCGACTGAGCGCACTCGTCGGAAGCAAGTTCGAGTTCGATAGCGTCGCATATGTATGTACGGACGAGTGTCTGTCTGTCTGCCTGTCTGTTGGTCTGTGTGTATGTAGGTAGGTAGGTAGGTAGGTAGGCAGGTAGGTAGGTAGGTATTCATGTATGGATGTATGTATGCATGCATGCATGCATGCATGCATGTATGTATGTGTGTATGTATATATGTACGTACGTACGTACGTACGTACGTACGTCTGTCTGTCTGTCTGTCTGTCTGTCTGTATGCATGCATGCATGTATGTATGTATGTATGTATGTATGTATGTGTGTGTGTATGTATGTATGTGTGTATGTATGCTTGTATGTTTGTGTGTATGCATGTATGGATGACTGGATGGATGTGTGAATGTGTGTATGGAAGTCCCCCGGCCTCCTGAGAAGTTTTCTAAGCGTTCCCCGGAAGCACGGACAATTTTTCAAAAGGTTGGAGGGTTTCTGAGAAGTCCCGCGGCCTTCGGACAGGGCCTTCTCCTTCTCACTTCCTCCACCCCCTGACCCCCTGACGCCGTGATTTTTTGACAACGTCGACCCCCAGAGGTCTCGACCCCTTCCCCCGGACCGGTATCTCATCCTGAGTTGTTTTCTGATGGTCCGCGGGCCCGATAAGGGCCCCCAGAGGCCGAACATAGCGAAAAACCTCCCGTCATCATTTTTGTTCCCCTCGCTCGCCGCCAAAGTTAAGCACCGACCAGGGATACAAGTCCCCGCCTCGCAGAGATCGGCCGAGCGCCTCGACGGAGGCAGGGTGCGTGCCTGGCTGCATGCGCCCGCCTGCCCGCGTGCTCGAGCGCTCGCGCTCCCCGGCCCTCCCTGCACGCTCGCTTGCCTGCACGGGCCTTCCGTGCTTCCGTGCCAGGGCGAGGTGCCGTGCTTCCTCCTCCTCCTCCTCCTCCTCCTCCTCCTCCTCCTCCTATTCCTCCTGCTCATCATCCTCATCCTCCTCATCCTCATCCTCTTCCTTCTCATCCTCATCCTTCTCCTCCTCCTCCTCCTCCTCCTCCTCCTCCGTGCTTCCGTGCCCGGACGAGGCCATCGCCAGGTGATCGTTTTCTTATTCATTGTTTTGCCGATCGGCGCGGGCCCTCGCAGCCACCCTCCCCCTCCCCCGTGAAGTAGATTTGGACTGCTTTTGGCGCTGGTTTCGAGCAGGTGGAGCCTCCCCCCATGGGACGCACTGCTGCAAACAGTCGCATGAAGCAGAGGTCCGGAGCCAGACCCCCCCCCCCGCCCAATGCCGAAACGCCAAATAAGAAAAGTTGACCAGGGCCCCCAGCGCACAGCGCCCAAACCCCCAACGGGCTTCTCGGGGAGACGACGTGGACGAAGGCCACGTCGATCAAGGCGACGAGGACGAAGACGACGACGATGAAAACGACGACGACGACGTTGACGACCACGACGACGATGACGAAGGCGACGACGACGACGACGACGACGTCGGCGAAGACGACGACGACGTCGACAAGGTCGACGTCGATGAGGGCGACAAGTGCGAAGACGACGACGACGACCACGACGACGACCACGACGACGACCACCACGTCGTCGAAGACGACGACGATGATGACGCCGCCGACGACGACGACCACGACCACGATTTCGGCGAAGATGACGACCATGACGACGACGTTGACGGCGCTGACGACAAAGACGACGACGACGTTGGCGACGACGACGAGGACGATGACGACGTCGACGAAAGCGATGACGACGACGACGACGACGACGACGACGTCGGTGAAGACGACGACGACGCCGGGGAAGACGACGACGACGATGACGAAAGCGACGACAAAGCTGACGACGACGACGACGAAAACGACCACAAAGACGACGACGACGCCGACGACGACGACGACGTCGGCGACGACGACGACGACGACGGCGGCGGCGACGACGACGACGACGTCGGCGAAGACGACGACGCCGACGCCAGCGAACACGACGACCATGACGACCATGACGACGACGACGACGACGACGACGACGACGACGAAGGCGACAACGACGACGACGACGACGTCGCCAACGACGACGATGACGGCGACGTCGGCGAAGACGACGCCGACGACGACGAAAGCGACGAAAGCCACGACGACGACGACGCCATCGCCGACGCCGACGCCGTCGGCAACGCCGACGCCGACGACGACGACGACTACCACGACATCGTTGACGGCGACGATGACGAAGACGACGACGACAACGACGACGACGACGACAACAACAACGATGTCGGCGAAGACGCCACCGACAACGACGACGCCGGCGGCGGCGTCGGCGGCGAGGCTGCGTCAACGGCGACGACGACGACGACGACGACGACGACGACGACTGGATAACCTTTGGAGGGAGTCTCCAGGGCAGCGGCTTGCAGGATTTAGTCGACTCGGCAGGTTTGCCCGTAGTCTTAAGTCGGGACTGTCCCTCTACAGGGGGGATTTTCGAAAATAGCAAAAAGATCTGTCAGGGGACGACCGGGACCGCGATCGCGACAGGAGCGGAGGGTGTGGCCCTTGGCAGCGACAAGACGATCGCCGCAACCCTGAACACAAGGATGAACGCCGCCGCCCTGATCACAACCGCCCCTGGGAAGACCGCCGTGTCAATTGGCCGAGACGCCCAGACGAGACGGCGGCCACCCACATGAAGAGGCTGAAGGCCGAGTGAGGTTACTACTTCACCGCAGCCTGGCACTCTTGGTGCAGGCATACGGGCCAGGAACAGGGCAAGGCCAGGGACCAAGTCAAGTTCGACCCGTCCTGCTGGAAGCCCGACATGATCGATCGCTTCTTGGAGGGAATGACCAACAGCCACTACGACGTGGGTACCTGGTCCCGGAACTCGGGCGTCTTCGTCGATTGGGAACGCGAGAACACCCTGCACCAGGAGTTCCAGCGGAAGCGGGAGGTGGCCAAAGGCGAAGGGCGCGGAGATGGCCAAGCACGTAGCTCTGGGTACACCGACAACTGGACCAGGAAACGCCCCAGGCGCTGACCTGCCCTGAATTCTCTCCCTGACGACGCCGCACAGGGTGCCGTACCACCGCCCCTCCTGCTCCTAGCAGGCCTCTTGGCGCTGTACTCCGGGTACGACCAGCGCGTCGCCGTCCACAGCGCCCCACCCTGTCTTCCCCTCCCCCCTCCTCCTACGCACCTGATTTTGGGACGGTTAGTCCCTCCTGATCCCGCGCCACTTACGATATCGACTGGGACTGCGAGGCCCTGCGTCAGGAATCCGGCGGCACCTGGGCACGGCCGTCCACAACGGGCGCGGGGAACGGCCCGCTACGCGTTCCGAAAGGACACAGACACGGGGTACAGCGCCCAAGCGCTGACGCACAGCAGCGCCTCGAACGGTCCTCTTGACCCCGGGCACCTCGCCCGAACCGCTCCACCTGGCTCTGGTGCCGCGGCGTTCTCTTCGAGTACGGCCTGGTCGACGCCTTCGGCAGCTTGCCCTCCCCCTCCCCCCCCTCCTTTACCTGAATATGGGACCGTTAGTCCCCCCTGATTCCGCAGGATCCCCCTGCCACCAGCGCCTCGCCTGGACCGCCCCCCCTGGCCCTGGCACCACGGCGTCCTCTTCGAGTGCGGCCTGGTCGACGCCTTCGGCGACTTGCCCTCCACCTCCCTCCCCCTTCCTTTACCTGAATATGTGACGGTTTGTCCCCCTTGACTCCGCGGGATCTCCCTGCCACCAGCACCGACGCTACACTCAGCTGCTGGCGCGGGGCTACCCCGGCGACGGCTGGCCCGCCGGGCCGGCCCTTTTCCTCCCTGCCCGCATCCCCCTCCCCGCTCGCCACCCCCCCTCTCATGGCGGCAGTGTCCTGCACAGCGCGGCTTCGGCACGGCGCCCGGCGCTCGCACCTTGCCGCCTCGGCGGCCCCGCGGTCCTGGGCGCAGCGCGGCTTCGGCCTGGCCCTGGGCACCACGGAACGGCAGCGCAACGCGCGCGGCTTCGGCCCAACCCCAAGCGCTCGCCACTGCGGGGCAGGCGTCCTCCCTGCAGCACACCAGCACCATGTCGGTCATGGGCGGCATGTTCCTGGCTTGACCTGACAGCCGCGCCTCAGACTGCGGCTCTCTTTCCCTGCGTACGTGGCACCTTGGACCACCACTGCCTGGGCCTCTCCTGCATCCTGTTCGGTGGCACAACGTTGCACTCCAGCCCAGCGGTGCTCTTCACCCTCTCGGACGTCGCCGTGGATACGTGGTACATCCTCTCCCGCGGTTAGTTGAGGCTGGTGTACATGAAGCGCCGTTGACGGCACCACTACCACAGCATTTTGTTTTTTTCCCGGAAAGGGCTCGAGCCCCGGATCTGACGGCCGATGGGCCGGCGAAATTATTCTGCGATTAATTACGTGCGGGAGTAGGGCCGGCGGAATTATTTTTGAGGATGTCCCCAGCGAAACGCTTGTTTTTCAGAGTTCGTTGAGGATGTCTCGAGCGAAACGCTGGTTTTGCAGAGTTGGGGATGTCTCGAACGAAACGCTTGTTTTCATAATTGTTGGAGGATGTCGCGAGCGAAGCGCTGGTCTTGCAGAGCCGACCGCGACGCGGAAAAACGCCCCGCGCGCAGGAATTTCGAGGATGTCTCGCGCGTGCACGGATTTCGAGGATGTCTCGACTAATTCGCGCGTTTCGCCAGGATTTTTTGAATTTTGACAGAATGTCTCTAGCGAAACGCTTGTTGTTTCAACATTTGTTGAGCATGTCTCGAGCGAAACGCTGGTTCTGCAAAATTGGGGGATGTCTCGAGCGGGGGCCTCGTGGGGGGCTTTGTGGGGTGCCAGAATTCAGAGGATTTTTCATGCGAAATGATTGTTTTCACATCCCGCCCGCAGGGATTCCGAGGAGGTCTCGCGCGTGCCGCGTCCCGCGCGCAGGAATTCTGAGGATGTTGACAGGATGTCTCGAGCGAAACGCTTGTCCCCAGCACGTTCCGCGTCGCGTCCTCCTGGCATGTCCCCTTGTCAATTAGCTCAGGGGCAGCTACTATGTGCTGAGGCAGCTCGAGCTTAACATCCAGATCAGTTCGGTCAGGACTCGGATGCAAAAGAGGACTCGATCCACGAGGCTATAGAGCACAATCGAGGCACAGCACATCGCAATTCAGCACGGCGTAGCACAGAACAGATTTCGGCACGGTACATCAAGATCGATACACTCAGCATTGCAATTTGGCACGTCCCTTGGCACGTTCCGTGGGGCGTCCCTTGGCGAGTCCACCTGGAACGTCGCGCGGCGCGTCCCCTGGCACATCCCGTGGCACATCCATTGGCACGTTCCGCAGCGCGTCCCCTTGGCACGTCCCGCGGTGCGACCTCATGACACGTCTCCTGGCACGTCGCCTGGCGCATCCCTTGGGACGTTTCGCGGCGCGTCCTCCTGGCATGTCCCCCTGTCCATTAGCTCTGGGGCAGCTACTGTGTGTTCAGGCAGCTCGAGCTGAAGATCCAGATCAGTTCGGTCAGGACTCGGATGCAAAGGCGGACTCGATCCACGACGCTATAGAGCACAATCGCGGCATAGCACATCGCAATTCAGCACGGCGCAGCACAGCACAGATTTCGGCACGGTACATCAAGATCGATACACTCAGCATTGCAATTTGGCACGTCCCTTGGCACGTTCCGTGGGGCTTCCCTTGGCGAGTCCACCTGGAACGTCGCGCGGCGCGTCCCCTGGCACATCCCGTGGCACATCCATTGGCACGTTCCGCAGCGCGTCCCCTTGGCACGTCCCGCGGTGCGACCTCATGACACGTCTCCTGGCACGTCGCCTGGCGCATCCCTTGGGACGTTTCGCGGCGCGTCCTCCTGGCATGTCCCCCTGTCCATTAGCTCTGGGGCAGCTACTGTGTGTTCAGGCAGCTCGAGCTTAAGATCCAGATCAGTTCGGTCAGGACTCGGATGCAAAGGCGGACTCGATCCACGACGCTATAGCACAACCGCGGCAAGCCACATCGCAATTCAGCACGGTGCAGCACAGCACAGCCCTCGGCAGGGTACATCAAGATCGATACACTCAGCATTGCATTTGCCCGTCACCCAGTCAGGTGTCTTTGAAAACGCTGCCATGTGTTACGGCTCTAGATTCCATTCCGGGTTCGTGGGTCGATCATGTTCGGGTACTTCGCCTCCAGGTTCCTGTACAGAGCGCCCCTTTGCATGCACATCGCCTTCGGCACCGCCTGATTCCGGGGTTTTGCCATCTCTGGGCCTTGACGTGAGGCCCCTCCTCCTGCCTTCCCCCCTTGTCAATTCAAGCTGTGCGCGGCCCGCTTAGCTTCGACCGGGAGAGACTCGCTCTCGACCCGCGGATCCAAAGTTGTCAGGGTACGATTTGTTTCTGCATATGCTTGACCATTTTTCCCGGAAAGGGCTCGAGCCCAGGGTTCTCTTTTAGATGGTTTACCCCTCGGTTTCGACGGCTGTAGGGCCGGCGAAATTATTCTGCCATAAATTACGTGCGGGAGTAGGGCCGGCGGAATTATTTTTGAGGATGTCTTGAGCGAAACGCTTGTTTTTCAGAATTTGTGGAGGATGTCTCGAGCGAAATGCTGGTTTTGCAGAGTTGGGGATGTCTCGAGCGAAACGCTTGTTTTCAGAACTTGTTGAGGATGTCTCGAGCGAAACGCTGGTTTTGCAGAGCCGACCGCGACGCGGAAAAGCGCCCCGCGCGCAGGAATTCCGAGGATGTCTCGCGCGTGCCGCGTCCCGCGCGCAGGAATTTCCAGAGTGTCTCGACCAATTCGTTTGTTTTTGTTCCAGGATTTCTTTGAATTTTGGCAGGATGTCTCGAGCGATATGTTTGTTTTTCATAATTTGTTGAGGATGTCGAGCGAAACGCTGGTTTTGCAAAATTGCGGGATGTCTCGAGCGGGGGCCTCGTGGGGGGCCATAATTCAGAGAACGTCTCAGGCGAAATGCTTGTTTTCACGTCCCGCTCGCAGGAATTCCGAGGATGTCTCGCGCGTGCCGCATCCCGCGCGCAGGAATTTCGAGGATGTTTTGACTAATTCTTTTGGCAGGATGCCTCGAACGAATGTTTTTTCATGAGGATGTCTCGAGCGAAACGCTGGTTTTGCAACATTGGGGGGTGTCTCGAGCGGGGGCCTCGTGGGGGGTTAGAATTCAAAGGATGTTTCAGGCGAAATGTTTGTTTTCACGTCCCGCTCGCAGGAATTCCGAGGATGTCTCGCGCGTGCCGCGTCCCGCGCGCAGAAATTCTGAGGATTTTGACAGGATTTCTCGAGCGAAACACTTGTCCCCAGCACGTTCCGTAGCGCGTCCCCTTGGCACGTCCCGCGGTGCGACCCCATGACACGTCCCCTGGCACGTCGCCTGGCGCATCCCTTGGGACGTTTCGCGGCGCGTCCTCCTGGCATGTCCCCCTGTCAATTAGCTCTGGGGCAGCTACTGTGTGTTCAGGCAGCTCGAGCTGAAGATCCAGATCAGTTCGGTCAGGACGCGGATGCAAAGGAGGACTCGATCCACGAGGCCATAGAGCACAATCGCGGCATGACACATCGCAATGCAGCACGGCGCAGCACAGCACAGATTTCGGCACGGTACATCAAGATCGATACACTCAGCATTGCAACTTGGCACGTTCCTTGGCACGTTCCGTGGGGCGTCCCTTGGCGAGTCCCCCTGGCACGTCGCGTGGCGCGTCCCCTGGCACATCCCGTGGCACATCCATGAGCACGTTCCGCAGCGCGTCCCCTTGGCACGTCCCGCGGTGCGACCCCATGACACGTCTCCTGGCACGTCGCCTGGCGCATCCCTTGGGACGTTTCGCGGCGCGTCCTCCTGGCATGTCCCCCTGTCCATTAGCTCTGGGGCAGCTACTGTGTGTTCAGGCAGCTCGAGCTTAAGATCCAGATCAGTTCGGTCAGGACTCGGATGCAAAGGCGGACTCGATCCACGACGTTATAGAGCACAATCGCGCCATGGCACATCGCAATTCAGCGCGGCGCAGCACAGCACAGCCCTCGGCAGGGTACATCAAGATCGATACACTCAGCATTACATTTGCCCGTCACCCAGTCAGGTGTCTTTGAAAACGCTGCCATGTGTTACAGTTCTAGATTCCTTTCCGGGTTCGTGGGTCGATCATGTTGAAGATGTTTCGGATATTCTTATGCGTCGGCCGAAATCCCCCTGTAGTGGGACATGCCCGACCCAAATTCTGTCGATTTGGCAGGCTTGCCCGCCATGGCGGTGTGGGTCGACGCCTCTGTCTTCTCACGGCCCCCTCGCTTCGCCGTGGCCAGGGATCCGTGGAGAGCCACAGGTGGGGACTCTGGGCGAACCCATCCGGACGGCAGGTTTGCTCTCTCCGCGCGAACTGTCCAGCGCGATGTTCCCCTAACCTCAGGAGGAATATTCAAACATAGTTTGGGGGCCATTTGTGTAGCATCTGTGAATACTTTCCCGGAAAAGGCGCAGGCCCAGGGTTCTCTTTTAGGGGTTTGCCCCCGGATCTGACGGCTGTAGGGCCAGCGTTTTTTTTCGATAAATAACGAGGTCGCGTAGGGCCGGCGAATAAAAAATTAAGGATGTCCCTCGCGAAAGGGTTTTTTTCCCAAAGGGGTGAGGATGTGTCGAGCGAAACGCTTGTTTTGTGTTATAGAGTGGCCTCTCCTGGGGACCAGAATTCAGAGGACCTCTGAAGTGAAATGCTTGTTTTCACGCGCCCAGGTCTTGAGGATGTCTCGAGCGAGACGCTTGGTTTCACGCCTCCAGGTTGCCCAGGCAGAGGTCTAGCGCCAGGATTTGTTGAGGATGCCTCGAGCGAGACGCTTGGTTTCACGCGCCCTCGTCGCCCAGGCGGATGTCTAGTATGTGGATGTGTTGACGAAATCTCGATCGAGATGATTGTTTGCACGTGTCCATGTTGCCCAGGCGGATGCCTAGCATGAGGATGTGTTGAGAATGTCTCGAGATATACGCTTGTTTTCACGTGTCCAGGTCGCCCAGGCGGATGTCTAACATGAAAATGTGTTGAGGATGTCTCGAGCGAGACGTTTGCTTTCACGTGTACAGGTCGCCCAGGCGGATGTCTGGAATGAGGAGGTGTTGAAAACGTCTCGAGCGAAACGTTTGTGTCAACGTGCCCAGGTCACCCAGGCGGACGTCTCACATGAAGATGTGTTGAGGATGTCTCGAGCGAACCACTTGTTTTCACGTGTCCAGTTCGCCCAGGCGGATGTCTAGCATGAGGATTCTGACAGGATGTCTCGAGCGAAACGCTTGTCCCCAGCACGTCCCGTAGCGTGTCCCCTTGGCACGTCCCGCGGTGCGACCCCATGGCACGTCCCCTGGCACGTCGCCTGGCGCGTCCCTTGGGACGTTTCGCGGCGCGTCCTCCTGGCATGTCCCCTTGTCAATTAGCTCTGGGGCAGCTACTATGTGTTCGGGCAGCTCGAGCTTAAGATTCAGATCAGTTCGGTCAGGACTCGGATGGAAAGGAGGACTCGATCCACAACGCTATGGAGCACAATCGCGGCATGGCACATCGCAATTCAGCACGGCGCAGCACAGCACAGCCCTCGGCAGGGTACATCAAGATCGATACACTCTCAGCATTGCATTTGCCCGTGACCCAATCAGGTGTTTTTGAAAACGTTGCGACGCGTTACATTTCTATATTCCTTTCCGGGTTTGTGGGTCGATCATGTTTGAGCATTGTTAGGCTTTTCTTAATTCTCAGTACACAATCCCTCTGTAGGGGGACATGCCCGACCTAACCCTAACCCTTCTCCCCTCTGATCCATGGACACCCTGCCGATGCAGAGGTGATGCTTGACGCTTCGCGTATCCCCACCAGACCGTAGCCTTCTGGCTCAAGCCATCTGGCTCAAGGCCGTCCCGGCTCGAGAGGCTCAGCCTGCACCGCCGCCGCGCCGCGATCCCTCCTGCCCTCGGGGGGTCCTCCCAGCTCCGCGACCTCGGGGCCTCCTGGCCTCAGCAATTGGCGGCTCCCGTGCGTTGGCGGCGACAGCTGGCGCCGCGTGGCCGCCCTGATGTCCTCCGTGGACTCCAGGCGGGCCAATGCTGCACTTCAGCGCTGGCTCGCAGACAGGGGCCTGGGAGAGCTGCTGGGCGGCCTCCTCCAGCGCGGGATCCAGTCCTCCGAAGACCTGGTCTCGCGCGTCGTCGGGCAGTCCATCGGTGAGCGGAGGCGCATGGTTCGCAAACTGACGACTACAGGTGACATTGGCGGGCGGCTCCACGCTGCTCTGGATGAGCTTGAACTGTCAGTGACTACGCCTGAAGTACTGCGGCGTGCGCGGGAACACCCGCCAGACGCGCCGCTAGGCGAGCTTCCTGATCCCCCGCCAGCTCTACCAGACGGCCTCGAACGACGTTGGCACAGGAAGGAGGCATATCGGCAATATCGAACACAGCCTAACATGCTCATTCGAATTTCTCTTGAGCAGACCGATCGGTGGAAATGTTTATGGGGGTGCGGACACGCATGCACTTCTGATTGCTCTTTCTTTCCTGATAGAAGGGCTCACTTCTGCAAGTCTCAGTGTTCACATGAGCCAGGTCACGATGGCGCTCACCACTGTGAGGTTCACGTCCCAGTGTCTCGAGGTCCTAAGCTCGTCGATCCTGATACACGCAGGCGCCCGCGAGGAGAGGAGGAGGAACCTGATGATGGAGGTGGTAGTGCCAGTGGCTCTTCGGGCCCAGCTGCGAGGCGAGCCACGAATCATAGAGAGAAAAAGAAGAACAAGCTAAATCCTCAACGACGGCGGCTGGGGCAGCAGGGCGCATGGTTCAATTCTCCACCATCTATTGTCAGGAACCACAAGTTTGTCACCAGCCAGGCCGCGGACTGCGCACCTCGAGTCGACGACGCCCGGCTGTCCCTCGTGGACACCAGGCTGTCTCCGGCCTCGGTGGACGCCACAGGATGTCCTCTGTGGACTCCCGGCTGTCCCTGACCCCTCGCGTCTTCCACCACTGCCCCGCCAAGTTTGCATTTGATGTGCGCAGCCGTCGCTGCTGGAGCTGTGCCGTCCGCGTGCGCAGTCTGCCTCGTCGCTCTTGTTTCTGTTGACGGGTATCGCATAACCTGCGGCTCCTGGTTGCCCCCTGGTGCCGTGTTGCGAAACTTCAGCATGACTGCTGGAACGGCTTCTACTGCACTGGAGTTGCCCGTTGACGACCGCGTGGAGCAGCAGGGCACTGCCGACCATGATGCTGCTTCCAGCCCTCACCTCGGCAAGGAGGAAGGCGGCGCCCGCGATCAAAGTGTTGCTGGCCTTGGGACGGCACCCGAAATGGTATCGGAGGAGGGCCGGCTTCACGGAACTGGGCTCGCTCAGGGCGCAGCCGCCTTCGAGAGGGTCGCGGAACAGGCGTGCGCACCAGCGTGCCGCTCACCCCCGCCGCTCCGCATCAGGCCAGGCGAAATTGGGCGCACCTACTTCACCACCTTCGGCCCGTTCGCCCGCGAGGGAGGCGGTAGTTTCTGTTTGCTGGTAAAGCCTTACCTCGCGAAGGCTTTCCAGCGCGATGACATGGAGAGGTTCCTGGCCTTCGTGATTGGGACGCCGTGCCTGCAGTATTTCCGACTGGTGACCGGACATGCTGCTGATAATGAGTGGTTGTTCAGGCTGCAGGCGCAGGTAGCCTTGCATGAAGTTCGTTTTCGTTACGACAGGCTGCAGGACATTCCGGACATGGCTGATGCAGACGACCTCGCGCTCCATCAGGATCGGCCGCACGGGCGGGAGGTGCGCTTCGGCAATTCAATGGGTTTCTGGGGAATTGGCCTCTCCGAGGGTACCCACTTCTACTCTAAGGACCGGGTCCCGGGCGTCCCTTTGCATTTTGTAGACGACTTCGCCTTGCGGAAGTGCTGCGGGGCGGTCGGTTACCCGCATTGGCATGATGACCCGACTTTGTCGGCGCACATCGTCGCGTCCACGGCCGAGGTCCGCCAGCAGTGCGATTTCGACACCTCCTCGACATCCAGCGCCAGGCTTCGGAAGCTGCTTCATCAGATCCGCCGGCTGGGGGCCGACAAGGCTGCCGGAATTATTCTGGATGATCAACAGCAAAGAAAGTTGTCTCGGCGGCCAGCCCTGGAGCATCTCAGGACCATGCGCCGGGCCACCAGCGTGCCAGCGCAACTCCCTCTGGTTCGCCCTCCTGCGGGCTTGATTCCCTCAAGTGGCGCTCGGCAGAGCTGCTCAGATTCTGGCGCGACGCTCTGCATGGCCGTGCCGCCTCGGGATGTCGGGCGCCTTATTGGCACCGAGGGCGCCAACATCAAGCGTATCTCTGCAGCCACTGGCGCAAAGATCGCCATCTCGCACGCGGAGGGTAGCACGCAGCCCGCGACTGCGAACATCACTGGCAGCCTGCCAGGGTCTCACCAAGCTCAGGCCGTTCTGACGTCACTTGTGGGCGGCTTGTCAGTAGACGATGCTCTTTCCTATCTCGTTGCGCCGCTCCAGGGACCACCATCGACCTCGTCGCCCGGAGCTTCAGGGCAAGCACGCGTACGACGCTTCAGATGGGATCCGTGTCCCGATCTGCTCGCTGGGAATCCAGAGGCCCTCGAGGCCCTGCCAGAGTTCATCCATATTCAGGTTTGCCCCGATGCCTGGGACGAGTATATGTTTTTGAGCCGCGTGCCCGACTACAGGTCATGGATAGCAAGCACTCACAACGACGGATGCTGGGGATGATTTCGTTTGGGTCGTCATCAACGGGGACGTTCTGCCTCCTAGCGGCGCGCGCGTGGCGGGATCGCTGCGCGCGGCGCCGCCTGGCCTGACAGACGACGATGCGAACTGGCTGTGCACCCCGCCTGATGCTGCCACCACCTGGGAGCCGACGCCGGGAGAGATCGATGACCTCCTGACGCAGAGTCTCGCGCTCCTCGATCACGGCGCGGCAGGGCTACTGGCCGCAGTCGAGCGCGCCAACCAGCGCACGACGGAGGTGGTCGCGCCGCCTCTTCAGCGTCGCGGGCGTTCTCCTGGAGCCCAATCTAGCCCCTCACCAACAGCTTCTGCGCGAGGGCCGAGCAGGTCGCTGGCAGCGGGGCCGCTCGGCCGTTCCCCTTGGCCTGGGCGTGCGGCGTCTGGGCTGCCAGCCACCAACGCTGGACGAGTCAGTCGTCCACCCTCTGTTGTGCACCAGCCCCTCCGGGACCACTCAGCCGCAGGGGTTGGTCACCGGAGCGACGCCGACACGGTTCACGCCATCGACGACTTCCTGAGCACCTCGGGAGGGAGCGCGAAGATGTCTCACGTGGGAGGACGTTATAGGGTGAGCCAGGCGTGGGCTGCCAGGTTTAATTTCGTCGAAGACAGCGGCACATGACGCTTGGGTTCTCGCCCCGCCAGTCCTGCCCCATAGCAGCTTGCACGTGGCGGGCGTGTCGTACGAGAGCACCGTCGACGACGTCAGAGCTGCGTTTTCCCAGTGCGGCACTCTCGCACGGCGCTGCCTCGTCTCTGCGTGCCGGCGCCGAGGCAAAGCCTTTATAGTGACTATGGCTTCTGCGCTCGAGGACCCTCCTGGGCGGTGCAGCCTAGTCGCCGGGCTACTCGATCAAGGCCGCGATCCGCGAGCAGAGGCAGTCGGACCTGACTGCCTTCAGCTCCTCCTCCTCCTCCTCCTCCTCCTCCTCCTCCTCCTCCTCCTCCTCCTCCTCCTCCTCCTCCTCCTCCTAGGGGCATGCGTGCACTCGGATATCTAATTCTACGCCGCTGTCTTGCCTTTGCACGTTTAGCAGCGAGCACTTTAACGTGCTCCGGAAAAGCGTTTCCGGAGCACGTTGGAAAATCTATGCCGTTGTCTCGCCTTTGCCGCGCCTGCCTCGGCCTCGACTCTTTCCTTTGTCCTCCTCCTCCTCCTACTCCTCCTCCTCCTCCTCCTCTTCCTCCTCCTCCTCCTCCTCCTCCTCCTCCTCCTCCTCCTCCTCCTCCTCTCCTGATCTGAGGCCGCGGCCGCTTGCATATTGACAGATGCGCTCATGCTCGTCCTGCAACCCCGCATAGCTTCGAGGCTGTCTTTCAGTGTAGGACCTAGGTCGTTCGCAGCGATGCCGAGTTCAACAGATGTCTTGTCACTCGCTGCTCCATTCGCGCCGGGTGGTGTCAGGCGCTGGGAGTGGTTCCTACTGTTGTGGATATTTTTGGCCCCCTGTTTGTCCTCCCCCTTTTCCTCCTCCCCCCCCTTTCCTCCTCTCCCCCTGTCACGCGCGACGCCCGGGATTCCCTGTGGATTCCAGGCTGTTTTGCGCTGTTTGTTGTCGCTGGGAGGTCCCTCGTGGACTCCTAGTTGTCCTGTCGTTTTCCCTCTTCCTCTTCCTCTCTCCTCCTCCCCCTTCCTCTTTCCTTCCGTTGTGTCCTAGTGTTTCCGTCCTGCCACACGACTAGGTTTGCTCAGTGCTCCGCTTCCGCGTCCGAGCTTCCGTCCTGGCCGCCCGAGCACGCTGAGCCTTGGAACGCCGCTGACCTTTGTCGAGCAGGTTGCGTTTGTTGTTCCCGCAGTGTTGCGTGGGCGACCTTCTCTTTGGCATGCGTGCTGCTTGCGGTTTGGCGATACCGCCTGCTGAAGCGAGACTGGGGCCCGCCATCGTTGCCGGACCGCAGTGCATTTTCTCCTCCTCCTTTTTTTCTTCCTCTCTTCTCCTTTGTTTCAATAGTGGTGCGACGCCTGGATGTCCCTGTGGACTCTGGGTTGTCACGACCATTTTCGTGCGCGCCGGGGCGTCCTTCCTGGACTCCTGGCTGCTTATCGCAAGATTTTCGTGCTGTATCTGGCACGGCCCCCGCGTAGGGATGCAGACGCGCGTCTGGAGCCTTGCACGTGCGGGCTGGGGACTGCATTGATTCCGAGCGCTGCGTGTGCAAAAAAAACCACGGGGGGCATCCCCATGTACATGTGTCCAGTCGACAAAGCGGGCGTCTCAAGAGACGAGCCAGCACCCGACAAGGTCTCACGTCTGCAGAAGACGCTGGGAGGTGCGTTCAACGGAGTTTGGGGCGCCTGGGTCAAGAAGGCAGCATTGAGGCGAGGGAGCCACTTTACCAAACTTGATCCCAAGCTAAATTCCGTACAGCAGTGCAGCGAATTCTTC
The DNA here is from genome assembly GCA_963575745.1 of Prorocentrum cordatum. Classification (NCBI taxonomy): domain Eukaryota; class Dinophyceae; order Prorocentrales; family Prorocentraceae; genus Prorocentrum; species Prorocentrum cordatum. Next base: position 203,444 of record CAUYUJ010014568.1, on the reverse strand, counting down.
CAGGCATGGAGCAAGGCGAAATTCGATGCCTATACGAGGGCAGACAGTGCAAACTCGAAGTTGACTGGCTGAGTGTCCAGGATCGACACTGCAGGCTCCTGCAGCGCGACGCCAGGCCACACACCGCTCGATGGGGTCGGCAGCAGTGGCCGCCCACCCCCTTGGACCACAGCGGGCAAAGAGGCGGCGCGTGCGTCCCGCCCAGATCAGTGGACTGGCGCATCAAGCTCGGCCTCGTCGTGGCGCGGACGGCAGTCATGGGACACTTGGGGGCACCAAGGTGACAAGGTGCTTCATGGACCGACGCAGACTGGAAGGCGAAATGCAAGCGCTATTCCCCAAGAGGAGATCACCCGTACGCCGATAAGCGTCCACGAGGTTGGGACTCCTGAGCCAGAGGACAGGGACGCAGCGTGGGACCCGTGCAAGACCGGCCCACACTCCCCAGCCAGCGCAGGGTCACCCACCACCGTGGTTGGCTCCCCCGACTTGGGAGCGCCCGCGGCCTAGGCACTTGACAGCTCCCGAGGGACGCTACAACGCCTCCCTCGAATGCACACAGCGAATCGGTGGTCGCCACGGCCCACCACCCATCTTGCCGCCTGGTAGGTGCATCACCACCTCCCGCCTACCTGCTCCACTCCGACCGGCACTCGCCGCACCCACCCACCCCCCCAGCCAGTTTCACCTGCAGCGCCTAGCCCCGGCCGCAATGCCCTGTGCCACCTCCGACGGGGCGGAGGGGCACCAAGACCTTCGCGTTGCGCAGATGCACAGCCCACGGTGGACTCGTGGACCTCCAGCGCCCGGCCTCGGCCGCAGTACCATGTGCCACCTCCGCGGGGGCGGGGAGGCGCCAATACCCTTGCGCTGCGCACATAGACAGCCCACGCTGGATTCGTGGTCCTTGCCCGGCCTTCCCTCCCTGCGGCCGGCTGCCGCACGGGACCACGGCCCTGCATCCAACGGTGGAGGCCTCTGCCTACGCAGGGGGTCGACTGTGCCACCTCCCTATGGCAGCCCCTCCTTTGGACAGCAGTGACGGATGGTTGAAATAACCCAGCTCCTGCGCTCCACTTCTACAGCGAACGTCGGCGGATCGTGGGCGACATCACCCACCGCGCCGCCCTTGCTCAGCCCAACCCCCCCGTGGTCATGAAGTACTGTACATGGATGCTCTGTGTATTGATACCCGTGCTCTGCGGCTTTCGGCTGCGCCCCCACTGCTCTTCTCATGCATTGTCTCTGCGGCTTTCGGCTGCGCCCCCCCCCCCAGTCGACAGAGATTGCACCAGACGCTGCGGAACACCCAATGGTTCTACAGAGGTCGCCCTGGCACGACAGCGGGCGCCAGCAACCGGCACAGCCCAGCAGGTAGGCAGCTTCCTGCCACCTGTGCACCATGGCGTCAGGGATCGACAGCTTCTACAAAGACCGCATGGTGGTGGTGAGTGGAGGTGGCTGCCCTCCATGTGGATCGGCGCGGTCGAGCGGCCCCGCTTCGAGTGGTTCAGTGACGCGTCCCAGGCCCTGGCGGCGCCCCTTCCTTCTCCTCCTCCTCCTCCTCCTCCTCCTCCTCCTCCTCCTCCTCCTCCTCCTCCTCCTCCTCCTCCTCCTCCTCCTCCTCCTCCTCCTCCTTCGTTCACAATGTCTCTGCGGCTTTCGGCTGCGCCCCCCCTGATCTGCTGGGAAGATTGCACTGGTCGCTGAAGTGCGCCCGCCATGAGACCTGCCCAGAAAGTTTCGGACCTTCGTCAATGTCTCTGCGGCTTTCGGCTGCGCCCCCTCACGATCGCCAACCCAACCACAGTTCTACTGCAAGGACGCAGTGGTATGTCAGCACGCTGCCAGCGAACAGTGCAGCTCTGCAGCTCGGCACCCTGGCGGCGGAGGCATCCAGCTGCTGCACGGGATACGTGGAGGTGGTGATTTGCTGCGGCAGTCCTCCATACACATGGTGTTTGGCTTCGTCAAGTGTGTGACCCCGCATCGAGTGGTTCAGCCTTCAGCGGTCCAGTTTGGTCGCACTCCTTGGCGCAGCCATTGAACAGACCCGGCTACCAGCCTCGTCAGTACCTTGCATCGCTGTGCCCCCGAAGTGCGTGTGTCGGATACGATGTGCATGCACTGGCTACCGGCTGGAGGTGGCTCAGCTTCGCGGGCGCCCACCAGTGGTCTTCTCTACTGTATGGCGCTCTGACGCGGTTCAGCCACACCTTTGGAAGTGTGCGGCCCTGCAGTGAGTGGTTCAGCCTTCTGCAGTACGCGGTCGCCTCTCCAGTGTTGCCCCGGCCACCAGCCCTCGTCAGACTTTGCATCTTTGCACCCCCGAACTGCGTGAGTCGGAGACAATGTGCTCACACTGGCTATCGGCTGGAGGTGCGAAACAACGGGCGCGGCCGTCAGCCATACATTCGGTGACCCGCTGTTTGGCTTCGTCAGGGAGCAGCCATGCATTGAGTGGTTCAGCCTTCTGCAGTTCGTGGTCGTTCCCCCGGCAGAGCAGTCTGCAATCAGCTCACGTCAGTACTTTGCATCGTTCTGCCCCCGAACTGCGCGAGTCGGATGCGATGTGCACGCACTGGCATTGGCTGGAGGTGGCTCAGCCTCGCGAACGCACCCCAGTGGCTTTCCTATTGCTTTGCGTTGAGTCGCGGACCAGCTACACTTCAGATTCAACGGGCCTTGATGAGTCAGGCCTCGTTCGCCGCACCATCGTTGATTCGGGGTGCCGCAGTGAGCCTGTGGTTGTCGCTCGCTTTCGCTCTCTTCTTCCCCCCCCCCCCCGCCTCCTGGCCTCACCGAATGTGGTTCGGCTGGAGCTTGGGCGACGGTCGCCGCGCCTGCGTCCCCACCTGTTGGGATGTCTGGGCCGGTCCCCTGCCGACGCAGCTTGCGTCTTAATGAGGGCATTTTGTCCATTGCGCGTGCATTCGCCTCGGTGGCCAATTTACATCGTCACGCGCCCCGGACGTTGTGTTTGCTCCCTGTCATCCGCCGTGGAGCCGCGAACCAAAAAGTATCCCCACCAGCCCATCCGATGGAACCGACGCCCAGGCGAGTAGAGGTGATCATGGAAACGGGGCAGCAAACAGAGGAACAAAGGGCTGGGGAGGCCGTCGTACCCCAAGGGGGGGGGATGGAGGAGGAGTCGGAGGCGGAAGAGGAGGAGGATGATGAGGGTGGGGAGGGAAGAATGAGGAGTAGGAGGAGGAATAGGCGGATGATGTTGTTGATGTTGATATTGATGATGTTTATGATGACGATGATGGTGGTGGTCTTGATGATGGTGATGGTGATGGTGATGGTGATGATGCTGATGATGGTGATGGTGATGGTGATGGTGATGGTGATGATGAGGGGGAGGAGGAGGAGGAGGAGGAGGAGGAGGGCGATCAGAAGAGTCAAAGGCTTCTTGAATGACTTCCAGAGCCTCTTGGGATATCTTTTGGGCGTTTCTTGGAGGCATCTTGGGACGTCTGGGGGTTCTCTTGGCGGTCCTGGGGGGCTCTTCGGCGTCTTGAGTGCCTCGGGGGGGGCCTCTTGGGGACGCTTGGGGCCCTCTTGGGGGCCTCTTGAGGGCCTCTGGGGGCCATCTTGGGGCCATCTTGGAGCCATCTTGGCGCCACTTGGGGCCTCCTGGGTGCCGTTTGGGGCCATCTTGGAGGAGATCGATCAAAGAAGAGGGGTTCCCTGATTCGCGCCCCCCCTCGGGAACCCCCAGAATCGCCTCCTGGACCCCTCTTGGGGCGCTCTTGGAGCGCTCTTGGGCGCTCTTGGGGTCGTCTTGGGACCATATTGGGCCCCTCTTGGGGCCCTCTTGGGCCCTCTTGGAACCATCGTGAGGCCTCGAATGGCCATCGGAAGCGAAACGGCGAGAAGGCAAACATCATTGGTTTTCCTAAGGTTGTTGAAGGATTTTGGCCTCTTGGAGGCCTCCTTAGGAGGCTATTTGGCCTCTTGGAGGCGTCTTGGGGCGGTCTTGAGGCCTCTTTGATCATCTTCGGAGCCATCTTGACGCATCTTAGGCTATCTTGAGCCATCTTGGAGGCCATCTTGGGCTCTCCGAGGCGCTCTTGGAGCGACTTCTTGGGCCATCTTGGACGCTCCGACCGCTCGCGGAACGCCCCGTCCAGGTCCAGGGGAGGGGGTAGGGGGAGGGGTTAACCTTTCCCCGAAGAGGAAGAAGGAGGTTGGAAGAGGAAACTCCCTAAACCACCTACGCCCAGAGGGCTGGTGGGATTATGCAGTTGGGATGCCTGCGCGATGGAACACGTCTGGCACACACACACACAGAGCTTCCCTCCCCCAGACCTCCGACGTTGTGCTTCTTTCACCACGCGTGGGCCCCCCCAGAAGTCTGGATCCCCTCCCCAGGACCGGCGTCTCATCCTGAGCCGCTACTCGACCGTCCTGGGACCCGGCGAGAGCCCCTGGATGCCCAGAAGTCACCAGTGTGTTCCGCTGTGGCTCTTGTCCACCGCCACCGAGAACCCCTCGGTGAGGGGCCGGCCCCTGGGCGGCGGCACGCCTGAGCGTTCTCTTGCATTGGGGTGACGCTCGGGCGGGTCACCGCCCAGGGGCCGGCCCCTCACCGACGGGTGCTCGGTGGCGGTTGTCCATGCTTCTCCTCCTGGCAGCCCGAGCAGGTCTGTGCCCTCTCCGACCGCCCGGCGAGGCCCTCTCGCGAGCCGAGGCCCGGCCGCGGTGCCAGCGCGCCGCCGCAGCCGGGGGCGGCAGGCCAGGAGGCCTCGCGCAACCCGTGGCTCAGTGCCGAGGAGACGCCCGAGGCCGACGGAGCAGCGGGCTCGGCCGCGGCTGGCGCCGAGGAGGGGTGGGAGCGCAAGTCGGCCACACGGACAGGCGGGATGGGCCCAGGCGGGGATGCATCGACCTGCAGTCGCCCACTGATCGCCGACAGCTCGGCATCGCTCGGACGCGTGCATTTCTCCTTCGGCGAGGACCATCGAGGAGCATCCTTGGTCTTTTGGCGAAACAGCCACGCACGAAAACTAAAAAAAACACAGGGAATGGACGTCCGAGCGATGGCCAGATAGGGGCCCGATAGCCCCAACCTGCCCAGGAACGTGCGGATCAGGATCGGGGGTCGATCGCCGATGTATCGGCGATGTATCGCCGATTCCAGGTCGATGTGTCCCCCTCTATGCCAGCCCCCCCCTATCGTTGCCCTTCACGAAAGCTCAAATCTATCCAGACATGCTCGCTTTGTGGAACAAAGCACAGCGGGAAGTTTTTCCCCACCTAGGCTCTGCCTAGAAGGGTTCTTACTCTCTTAGCTTAAAGGGGCCGGGCAGTGGAACACGCCCCGGGCGGTTCCCCCAGTCCCCTGGGAGCGGTTCCCCCCAGTCCCCTGGGAGTTTTAGTTTTAGCTTTAGCTTTAGCTTAGCTTTAGCTTAGCTGTAGCTTAGCTTTAGCTTAGCGTTTCGCTTAGCTTTTCGCTTAGCGTTTAGCTTAGCGTTAGCTTAGCTTTAGCTTAGATTTAGCTTAGCTGTAGCTTAGTTTTAGCTTAGCTGTAGCTTAGCTTTAGCTTAGCGTTAGCTTAGCTTTAGCTTAGTTGTAGCTTAGATTTAGCTTAGCTTTAGCTCAGCTTTAGCTCAGCTTTAGCTTAGATTTAGCTTATGTTTAGCTTAGATGTAGCTTAGCTTTAGCTTAGCTTTAGCTTAGCTTTAGCTTAGCTTTAGCTTAGCTTTAGCTTAGCTGTGGCTTAACTTTAGCTTAGCGTTAGCTTAGCTTTAGCTTAGCTTTAGCTTAGAGTTACTACTAATGCTGCTTTCCTAGGGGTTCCAACTCCTAGGTAGGGTCGCACGGTCGCACTGGGATAATTCTTCGTTTTCGGCCCTCTGGGGGCCCTCCACGGCCCCTGGGGGCATCAAAAATTGGCTCGGGATGAAAATCCAACCCTGGGGCAAGGGTCGGGAGTTCAGGAGACACGTACCCATCGGTCGTTGAACGCTTTGCATTTCTGGATGTCCAGATTCCAATACGTTAGGCGCCGTCCTACTTCAATGCAATGATCGAGTGGCCGCCCCTCTTCCCTCCTCTTCAGGGTGCGGGCGACGACCCAATCTACTTCCAACGCCTTTCTATGTCATGCTTCTACCTACGTCTTCCGACCGATGGGTATTGACAACGTCAGCATGGGGAATTAGGCCTTTTAGATGGGGTTGGAGTAGATGGGGTCGAAGGGTCGCCCCGCATCGCCAGTGCTTCGGAGGTGCGGCTCGATGTGGAGCCCGATTTGCGTACATCGCCGACCCCCCCGTGCATCGCCGAAAAGCGTTTGCAGGGACACCGGGAGTCCATAGTGTACCCGTTCCACCCCCACAGGTTTGGCTGTAGTCTGGAGCGATCGGTCTCTGGCCAATGGGTCGGCGGTACCACATGCAATAGATAATGAAGAAGATTCTGGCGTTGGACTTCTCGTCTCAAACATTGATGTTCCACCGCTCGCATGCACCCCGCCGAATCAGTCGGCCGCCCTGACACCGACTACCCAGCGACTGCCCGCCGAGAGCCCCCCTGGTCTTGTTTCTCATTCGTTGGGCCAGCAGCGGGATACAATGCAAAGAGGGTTCTTTGCAGGCCACGGTTCATTGCATGAGTTTGCCTGTTTCTAGGCCTCCTAGATGGGGTCGGAGTAGATGGGCTCGGAGGATCGCGCCGCATCGGCGATGCATCGCCGATGCGGCTCGATGCGGAGCCCGATTTTCTCCACGCCGACGTCGCCGGTGCGTCGCCGACGTCGGCGATGCATCGTCGATGCATCGCCGATGCATCGCCGATGCGTCGCTGAAGCATCGCCGATGCATCGCCGATGCGGCGCGATCCTCCGACCCCATCTACTCCGACCCCATCTAGGAGGCCTCTACTGTTGCAGTTCCCCCTTCTAAATTGTTTTTGGCCCGTCGATTTAGGTAAGTTTCGGTTTCGTTGTCGGTTCGATCGGCTTTTGTTTTTGCTGTCGCCGTGCGCCCAGACCCCCGTCGTCGTGATCTTTTCACAACGTCGACCCCCAGAGGTCTCGACCCCTTCCCCAGGACAGGTTTCTCATCCTGCGTCGTTTTTAGACGGCCCCGAGGCCCGGTAAGGGCATCCGGAGGCCGAAAATGACGAAAAACGTCCCGTCGCGATTTTTCCACAACGCGAGGGGGTCTGGGAACGACCCTGGCTCGCATCGTATCCCGAGCGGAGTGGGAGCAGCGGCCACCCTGCGGAATACCGGAGGAGGGCCCTCTCGAGAGAGCGGCGGCCGTCCCCGGCGCGTTCTTGTGCTCTCTCTCTCGCCGGGCCTCCTGGCGGCCTCGTTGCCGCGGCCGGGCCCGCGTCGAAGAACGAGACAGGGTGGACCGACCCCGGGATCGGTGGCCCAGACCCCCTCGGGCTGTGAAAAAAACGCGACGGCATGTTTTTCGCCATTCTCAGCTGCAGGGGGCCCTCAGGGGGCCCCAGGACGGAGAAGAAACGGGTCCCAGGGAAAGGGTCGGGACTCCCAGGGACCGCGTATTGAAAAAGTCAGGTCGTCGCATGTCTGGGGGTGTTGCTAGAAGTGCCCCTGGCCCAAGGTGCCCCCAGGATTCCCAACGACGGTCTCCAGAGCACCCCTCACGAGGCTCAGGGGGCCCAAGGAGCTCCAGAATGGAGCGAAGAGCTGCCGTAGCCATTGTGGCTCAAGGGTTGCCCGCTCTGCGTGCGCACCGCAGGTGCGCGCCTGATTCTGCTCAGGCGCGCGTGCGAATCCCAAGGAGCCATGGCATTCAGAGGTGACGTGCACGATGCCCCATCAAGTTTGCAAGCTGGCATTGGACTGATCGGAGGCCAGGCAGAATCTGGAATCGAAAAGACGATGAGGTGGAAGTTGGGGTTCTTCGCAGGAGCTGTCTTCGTGGTTGCGGCAGCAGTGTTTTCCATGATTCATTACCTGACTGAGCCTGCATGGGCTCCGGCAACATTCTTTGGCAATTTCTTCCTTCTGGTATTTGGGTTTTTGATGGTGGTGCTGGATTTCCCAATCCCACATCCGCACCAATCGCTGGTTGACGTCAGGGACAATATTTACAAATTCGTTCTTTTTATGACACGTTTCACGGGGCGTGGTATATGGTACCTGTTTCTTTCAACACTTATATTCTCCACGCTTTGGGATGGAGGCACTTCGTGGATGATGGGTCTCTTCTTCACTGGATACTTGATCATTCTGGGCATCGTTGCCACGTATAAAGGTGGCATGATTAGCTACAAGCTCAACAAGGTGAGGGAGGAAATCGTGAAGTCTAATAGAAGCGCTGAACACTACTTGGCGCCACGGCAGACCAGCCTGAGCAAAGTGCAGTTCCAGGCGATGGTTGAGAGCGTGACCAGAGCGAGTGACTTTTTCGACACGGACGAGCTTGACTACGTGATCAACGCGTTGTCATTCACGCCGTACAACGATGGGCAGGTCTCAATGGAGGAAATCGAATACTGGCTGAGTGAGGGCCCTATGATGCTGGTCTGAGCTCTCCTTAAGATCGCCCTAGCGCGCAAGACGAGCATTGTAGTCGCCACATCAAGACGTGGGTCCATCAATTCCTTCGGGTCCCCGTGGCCATGCCACACTGCTTTCATTTGCACTGTTTAGTCTAGATTGCAGGCGCACTTTGTATTTGCAGGCTAGTGCTTGCTATCTTGCACAAATTCAGATGCATATTGCTGGTGAGGGACGCGCGGCGAGCCAGCCATACACAAAACCAAACCACTTATCGACGGGAGGCGTCTGGGGCGCCATGAGCCACAGGATGAACTGTTGCATTTTTGCTGCAGCCCCCGTACGAAAGACCCCCTTTGCCCGGAACCTGACCGCCCTTTTCTCGTCCCACTGGATAACCACAGCGGTCACTGTGAAGAATGCGGTGGCGTGCCGACTGACGGCGACCCTGCCGACAGCGTTCCACGTGGAACGCCGTTGGCGACCCAGAGTCGGTCGATGTTGAACGTTCTGACGTTTCGGAAACAGCCGATCGTTCAGCCGTGGTGTCAGAAACCAGCGCCGAAGTCGGCACGACACGCACCTGCCGCAGTGGCCCAGGTCGGGAGGACCGAAGCGAACAACACTGACAGAGTAGAGACGACCACCGTGGCCAGGGTTCGCCGTCGGCTCTGCCGCGGGCGTGGTCTCTTTGGAGCAAGCGTCGCCTGGGCAGCAGCGGCCGCTGCTGGCTCTGGGCAGCTGGGCATCACTCAGGCGTGCTTGGACTACGCGTGCGCAGTAGGCCCCCCCCATGGGCGACGCGCGCGCTCAGGAGTCTTACGGCATGGGCCCGGCGGCGGGCGCTGTCTGGCCACGCCGGGGTGCCGATCTGCTGTGAGGTGCCCGTGCTGCCAGAAGGTCAGCTCGGACGCGGGCCTCCGAGGGGGGCGCACAGTGCCAATACAGTCGGGGCCCTGAAGAAGGAACACTTTTCGTTGGGGAGGGGCTCCGCGTTCCTTAAGTGTTTCGCAGCTTGCCTCAGATTTTCCTTATGTTTTCGATCGGAAATCGAAGTTTGACTTATGGAAAAAAGAGGCCTCGTTCCTTATTTTCGGTTCCTTAGGTCAAGGCCCCGACTGTATGTCCTTCTGCGCCCCAGCAGTGTCTGCTGCTGTGCATCGTTTCCGCCGGTTCCCAGGTCCATTCTGGGCGCGCCGCGGAGTGGCGGAGTTCTCTCCAGCTTCCGGCTTCCCCAGAGGCCCTCGCTGGGCCTCCAGTCGGGGGCGGAAAAGAGGGGGGTGATGACTAGGGGGGGGTGAATATCATGGCGTGGGCCATGATATTTCCCCAGATCTCATGGCGCCTCTTCTTGTTTCATTACGTGCCTCGGCCCCCCCAGGGGCCGCGCACATGCCGCCGGCCATGATTTGCGCCCCCCCCTCTTGGACGCCCCCCTCTTGGCCGCTCCCGATCCAGGGCCTTCACGAGGCGGGCCGGGTTGAAGAGGTTGTTTCGGGCAAGGTTCGAAGAGGAGTATCCAAAAGAGACAGCGATGGTAGGTTCGTGTCGCGTCGACGCGGCGGCGCCGCGGGCGTTCAAGGCTGAACGCCGCAAGTGGCCCAGAACCATCCAAAATGGGACTGCTCGGCGATCGAGAAGCCGCCGATCGTTCAAGTCTGAACGGTCCACGCGGTGTCAGAGACACGAAGTCGTCACGGCACGAACCTGCCGTACACACCACCACCATGTTTGGCCAGGGGCCAGTGTGAGCCCTAGACTTTCCTGGCCTCCGCCAGTCTAGGCCTCCAAGATGGGGTTTTGCAGATGGAGTCGAAGGATCGCGCCGTATCTCCGATGCATTGGCGATGCGGCTCGATGTGGCGCCCGACTTTCTCAACGCCGACTTCGCCGATGCATCGCGGACATTGCCGATGCATCGGCGATGCTGTGCGAGCCGAGCAGTGGGTGAGCTGAACGCAAAAGGGGGGGTCCGAAAGGAGAATGAGCCCAACCGAACGTGCCACAGCGCGTTCCGCACACCGGGGAAGGTGGTGCGGGGAGAGGCGGTCCAGCGCCTACCCAGGACAGCCACGCGGAATGATTATGCAGCTAGGTGTCTTCTGAAGAAGTGGGGATATACAGTCAAGATGCCGAAATGAGAAGGAGCTGGGGTTCGGAAGGAGCTCGCTGATACTCTTGCAGTTCCACGGTTGTTACTGTACTGCTCCTCGCGTACTCTTCATTTTTGGGGCAACACACAAGCGCTTCGTTCCCTGACTCGCGTCCCTGACGGCAGCAGATGGAGCAGATGGAGCAGCGACAACCCACAGTCTCCTCCGATGCGTGGGATGCGCCGCGGCCTAGGATTAGCCTCGCGCCCACCGCCCAGTCCGACGAGGCCTCGTCGGACCCATGGTTTTGTTCCAGGGAGGCTGTGCGCCAGCGCGTGGCCTCCATCTCGGGCTCAACTGCTAGCCTCCCAGGTCCCGCCCGCTGGCTCGCAAGAGTAAAGCCCACAATGCACGCCTGGCATCTTGGAGGACCGCCCCTTAGAAACGGAGCGCGGGCGCACGTCGCGTCTCGCCCCCCTCTGCTGCACCCACGCCCCCCGCTCGTCCGCCCCGAGTGCAGCCCATCCCGTCTCCGAGCAGGGGCTCACCGTGCAGGGCCGAGCCGCAAACGCAAGCGCAGGGGGATCGCCAGGGGGGAAACGGGTCCTGCGGGAAACGGGCATTGAGGTGTTTCGCCGCTTTCTGGCTCTCGAGGCCCTCCGCGGGCCGGGAAGATCAGACAACGACTAGGGATGAAGGAGTCGCCTTGCGGGAAGGCCCCAGGTTCGAGGACCCGTTTCCCTCAGGACCCGCTTCCCCCGCGCGAAGAGGACCCGTCCGCCGCTCTTAGGCGGATCGGGATCCCATCGTCGTGGACATATCTTGCGGCCAGGGCACGAGCTAAACGGTGTTTTGGCGGCCTCGCGGACTGCTGTTGTTTTGATTTCGTGTTGTAGCAACGGCGGAACGAAGACAGAACGAGGGGAAACGAAAACAACACGAACACGGGAAACAGGTCTTCTCGGGGCACATCCGGTTGAGATCCCCGGCCGTTTCCACCTCCTTCCCTTCCCTCCCCCCTGCTGGCCACCCCAGGCTCCAACCAGAGCCTCCCTCCCCCCCCCCCTCGTCCTCCTCCTTCCCTCCAGGAGCCCGCAGTGGAGAGCGCGCCCAGCGGCCCTGGAACGAAGGCGGCGAAGGCAAAAAAGCGGAAGAGAAGAGCAGACGCGGACGCAGAGCCCGAGGCGTCCGCGGCCGTGGAGGACTTGCTGTCGGTGCTGAACGCCGACACCGAGGCGGCCAGAGAGCAGCGCGATCTGGTCAGAACGGCCTTCGTGGAGGGCACGCAGGCGGAGGACTTCGACGCAGAGCAGGACGAGCTCGCACGCAAGAAGGACGAGGAGAGGGATAACGCCTCGCAGGAGCCCGGGCACAACCCCATCCGTGCATCTCTTCTCGGGGAGGCCTCGGATAAGGACAGGGCGTTCTGGTCCGCTCTCCGAGCGCCCCGGAGCGCGCCAGAACGGCCGCGGCACCGAGCGCGGCCTTCGGACCCGCTGGCTCTCGGAGGTGCCGAGCAATCTCTGCTCGATGCTGCCTTCATCCCGCCCGCGTCGTGTCCTGCTGCGGCTGCGGCCTCCACGCCCGAAGGTCTTCCCTGTCGAGGCCACGTTGATGGGCCTGTTTTCCACCACCACCACCACCATAAGAGACCGTTTCTTCATTGCTTGGGGCATGACGAGCGTCATGGCCCCCGCCCCCCCCTATGACGTAACGCTCCCCCTCCCAGTGTGCTCCGGGCATTGCCGCCGTGCGCATTGGGATCTGCGTAGGTGTCCGCGCAGGAATCCGCATAGGCGTCTGGTCCGCAGTCGTCGTCGTCGTCGTCGTCGTCGTCGTCGCCCGTGGCTTGTCGCTCGTCGTTCATAGTCGTCGTGCGCGCGGACGAGGCTGAAGCCTGTTTTTTATTCCGGGCCGATGACGGCAATCATTTTTGGGGGGAGGGGGTCGATGACGTCACATTTCGTGCTGGCGGCGTCTAGGAATCTGACGGAATGACGGAGGACGGGTAGCGCCAGCATGTAGGTGGCGATTTTCACCACAACGCCTGTGTACACCACTGTGCATGCGTGTACCACAGCGCCTGTGTACACCACACCACTTATGTTCACCACAGCAGCCGCGTGCAAAACAGCGGCAGTGTTGTGCCACCGCGCGCGCGGGCACCACAGCTCTTGTGCACATCACAGCGCATGCGTACACCACATCAGCCGTGTTCAACACAGCGCCAGTGTACACCGCAATGTCCGCGTGCATTGCAGTGTTTGTGTGCACCACGGCGCTTGTGTGCACCACAGCAACCGTGTGCAACACATCACCACTGTTGTATATATGATGTTCGAACAAATCTTTATGACAAAATGGAGCGTTTGTGGATTCCACAAAAAAAAAACAATAGAAAATGATCCTTATGGACAACGGAGCGCCGCTGGAATCTACGACTCCTCCCGAGTCCACCCGCATCACCCTAACTCCTCCCGTCTGTGCCCATGAGGCTCCAGGTAAATTGGCCGTCCGAGAACTATGTGGACCGATTCAACAGACCATTGTGCGGAGCGCGCTGAGATGCGAGCGCGCGCTGTAGTGCCAACCCGCACGTCAGGGGGCAAGGAGGAGGAGGGGGAGGAGGGGGAGGAGGAGGAGGAGGAGGAGGAGGAGGAGGAGGAGGAGGAGGAGGAGGAGCAGGAGGAGGAGGAGGCAGAGGAGGAGGAGGAGGAGGAGAAGGAGGACGAGGCGGTGGAGGTGGAGGAGAAGGGAAAAGGGAATAACGTCGCATTCGATTATCAGAACGTTCCTGGCGTGGCGTATATTTGTCCGCAGCAGATCCTCACGGACATTCTCCTTCTACCTGTCCTAGGCACGCAGGCATTGTGGTGTACACCAGCGTTGCGTTGCAGGCGGATGTAGTGGTGTAGACACGCGCTGTGGCGTGCACGGGCGCTGCGGTGCACGCAAGGACTGTGGTGTACACAGGCGCTGTGTTGTACATGGTAGTTGCGGTGTACACATGTACACCGGCGCTGAAGTGTACGCAAGCACTGTGGTGTACACAAGCTCTGCGTTGCACGCGGTTGTTGCGGTGTACGCAGGCGTTATGGTATATACACGCGCGCGCTGTGTTGCACGCGAGCGTTGTGGCGTATTCAGGCAGATCGGCACCTACATGCTGCTCGCGTCGTCGTCGTCGTTTCTCGTCGCTCGTCACTCGTCGCGTCGCGCGCGCGGGCGCGGCTGCGGTGCCGGAACCCAGCGGCGGGGGGGGCGTTACGTCATACCCCCCCCGTCGCCCCCCCCCATGACGCCCGTCATCGCCGAACATAAAGACACGTTCTCTAAGTTTGAGGGGGGAAGGAGGTGGAAGGGGAGGAGGAGGAGGAGGAGGACCTCCTCCCCCTCCAACTTCTGGTGGTGGTGGTGGAAAGCAGGCCTATCACACGTCCTGTTGGGCACGGGCGAGCTGCACAGAGGAGCACGCACGACTCCAGCGTTCGCTCCGCTTCGCTCCCGTCTTGCCCTGATGCCGCCGCCCCTCCGCCTGCTGGAGGCTGGAGCCGGCCCGCACCTCTGTTCGGTATCGTTTAACCGATCCCCATCCCCATCCCCATCTGCTGCGAGACCCCCACCAAATTACCACCCCAGTTGGGGATACACCCCTCGAAACCCGAAGATAACGACCTATCTCCCCATCTAGGGGGGTAAATCGGCCAGCGGGGCCCAGGCAACGCCGTTGGGGATGGGGATCGGTTAAACGATACTCATGCTGGAGGCTGGAGCCGGCCCGCACCTCTGTCGATCTCCCTCCCCCATCCCCCGCGCCAGAGGCGCTTGCCGGCTGGGGCTCCTGGACCGGAGCAGGCATAGCTCCGAGGAGGCCGAGGAAGGGCCAGGATCGGCGGCGACAAAAGGGTATGGTTACGCCGGGGTGTGGTGTTCGCGATTGGCACCAGGGTGTGGTGTTCGCGATCGGCACGTTCCTCGTCAGGTCTCCTCGGGGCGCGGCGGGGAGCTCTGCCGAGATCCTCGCCCGCCCCCCGGGGTATCCCCCAGGGTGCTGGTGGCAAGCCTCGGCGGCGCGCACGCAAGGGGGCAGGGGGAGGGGGGAGGGTTTCTCGGAAGGAGGTTGCTTCTTAGCAGTTGGCGCCGGCCTTACATCTACAGACGAGGCCCGCGCCTCCCATAAGAAGCAGGGGTGCTTCCAAGAAGCCTTCCCCCCTCCCCCCCTGTGCGCGCCGCCAAAAACCACACCCCTTGCGCATCACACCCTCCGGGGTCGCCGGCAGGAGAAGCCGGCGCCCGAGGGCCCAGCAGAGGGCCAGAGGCCCAGGGGCCCCCGGGTGCAGTTCCACGAGGGCGGCGGCGCGGAGCCCTCGAAGTATTTCGTGGACCAGATGCCGTACCCGTTCCAGAATCCCGACCAGTACGAGGCGCTCATGAGGCTTGGAGCCGTGTGTCGAGCAGTGGCGAAGCGCCCTGGCTCGCCTTTATAGGCCCACCAAAGAATGGTCTCGGAACCTTGTGTGGTTTGCACGAACTGTTCTCAGAAAGTTTCTGGCCGAGACCGTCGTGTTTCAACACGTCGGGCTTATGTTCTACGGATTTTGTTTTTGTTCTTAGAACATTTCGGAGTTCTAAGAACATGTCGCGGTAGGCCTATAGGAATGCTGGGACGGTCGGCCCCTGCTCAAGTGTGGGGTTCTGGAGTGGCCCAGCACAGGTTCTGGCCAGCAGGAAGGGCGGGCAGGTTCGAGGTTTCAGGTTCGGGGAGGCGCTTTCCCTTTTCCAGCCTTCGGGGGCCGTTCTCGGCCTCCGGGGCAGTGACATCTGGGGTTCCGGTGAGCGATTTTGAGCGGATTTGGCCCCATCCCCCCGCCTGACAGATTTTCTGGGGTCTCAGCACGTCGAGACCCCCTGGCCGCCTCCAACACGAGGCAGCCCCTCGGGAGGGAGTGGAACGCGCTGCCCTCGCACCTGCAGAAGATTAAGCCCAAGTTCTTCTCCAAGGTGGGGGCCATCGTGCCTCCGCTGCAGTACGTCCGGCACCTGCCGTCCGAGCAGCGCGACAGCGCCCTTAAGACTTGGGCGGCAACGAAGCAGCCGAAGAGGCTGAAGGCCAAGATCTAGGCGCACCGTGAGGTGCACGAGCCGGACGGCGTCAGAAAAGAGGGGGGATCGCAGCACACGACAGGAAGGCGGGGGATCGAGCAGCAGGGAGCGAGGCAGCAGGGGGAGAGGTGGGGCCACCTGCACGGAGCAGGGCGGCAGGGGCGCGGCGGGTTGCAAGTAGCATGGTGTAGAGTGGCAGGGGTCCAAAGAGGAAGAAACACCTCGACCCCCACGAGTGGTGCTTGTGCTCACCGGCCCTGGGCGTTTGCTACGCAGCGGCCTGTCCTGTTTGATTCCTTCCAAGGGTGCGTTTATTGAGTGGCTTCGCTTGTCGGGGTGCAGATTAGGATGGTGGTTTCTCCGCTGTCTAAGGGGGGAGAGCGGCAGATGATCGGCGACGAACCCAGGGGGGGGGGCTTCTCGGAAGGCAGTGGAGCTTCTCAGAAGCCCTCCAGCCTTCTGAGAAGCCGCATCTATTTCCGGAGCAGCTCTGGACAATTTCTCAGAAGGCCGGGGGCCTTCCGAGGCTTCTGAGAAGGCCCGTTCCCTCTGCATTCCCCCTTGTGTTCCCTGTCGAGATGAACCAGGAGACACGGGTGACCCAATTTCGGCGCCTTGGGGGATCGATGTTTGGTAACCATGTTTTTGGAGAGGCCTGACGGCCGGTGCCGCCGACCCTGATCGAAAGGGCTAGGAGTAGGGGGAGGAAGCGGAGGATGAGGAGGAGGAGGAGGAGGAGGAGGAGGAGGAGGAGGAGAAGGAGAAGGAGGAGGAGCAGGAGGAGCAGGAGGAGCAGGAGGAGGAGGAGGAGGAGGAGGAGGAGGAGGCGGAGGAGGAGGCGGAGGAGGAGGAGGAGGAGGAGGAGGAGGAGGAAGAAGAGGAGGAGGAGGAAGTGCATCCTTTGTGTGCCCGCTCGAAGAAAGTGCGCCCCGGGAGTGTGATATTCTGACTTGGGACGTGCTCCGGAAGAGGAAGAAGTGCATCTCCGGCGTGCCCGCTCGAAGAAAATGCGCCATAAGGGGGGTGGTATTTTGACTCGGGGCCCGCTCCCGGGACGCCTTTGCGGGAGGAGGAGGAGGAGGAGGAGGAGGAGGAGAAGGAGGAGAGGAGCAGGAGGAGGAGGAGGAAAAGGAGGGGGAGGAGGACCATGAGGAGGAGGAAGTGCATCCTTTGTGTGCCCGCTCGAGGAAAGTGCGCCCCGGCGGGCGTCGTATCTGCCCCGGCCCCCCCCCCCCTCCCCTCCCCCCCCTGCGGGGAAGGGATCAAAGGGAAGGGGCTTCCCTTCGACTCCACTACGACGTCGTTTAATTTCGCTTTGGGTAGCGCGCTTGAGGAGGAGAGCCCTGGGAGGGGGAGAACGGAGAAGCCCCTCACACACGCCGACAGGGTCGGCGGATTTAATCGTTTCGCTCATTCCGCCGGCCTGGGGCCCTCTTTAGGGCCTCTTGGGGACCTCTTGAGAGTCTCTTGGGGCTCCTTGGCAGCGTCTTTGGGGGTCCCCAGGGCCTCTTGGGAGGCTTTTGGGGGCCTCTTGGGGCGGGAGGGGGTTGCGGCTCCCCCCTCGGAGGCCACGATCCTCGTGAGGGGTGTCGAAAAATGGCCCTTCCCTGGAGTGCTCTGGTGGCTTCTCCCGGGACCTTGCCGGGGTACTTGTCGTCCGGGGGCCCCCAGGGGCCGCTCCGCGCGCGCGAACTAGAAACATTGTAAAACCAGTTACCGGAGATCTTGGCACGCCTCTGGCCCGTTGGGCCGGCGAATTTATGGCACTGCCAGGCTCCGCTGGCATGGTGCGGTGGCAGGGTAGCACGGTGAAGCCCCATCTGGCCGTCCTCGCCCTCCACAGCCATTCGCCGTCGCGTCGGACACCCAAGGTTAAATTCAGCCGTGGTCAACCAAAAACAAACTGACAGCTGGCAAGTCACTGATGGAGCCACGAGCGTAGACGCACATTTCCACGCGTCAGAGGCGCATCGAACGCGATAGTAGTCCATAGTATGGACTACTATCGCGCTACGCGTATCGTAGTCCATAGTATCGCGATTCTACGGCCTGGCATGGACTCCACACCAGGCCGTGGAATCGGGCAACACAAGGTGGCATCACGCAAATCAAGAGACCAGCAACAGCCATTGGGAATTGGGAGCATGCTCGTTTTTCGCCTTATCAGTCTCTCCACTCCCCCCTCGCACCAGATCGCTGCGTGGCTGTGGAACCGCTGGAATTGGAGGGTCCTTGTGGGTAAGCGCAGGCACCTAGCACTCGCGGAGTCGGATCGTCAGAGCAGCAGCGGCATCAGCGCTGGCAGGTGCGAGGCAAGGCAGCAGGCAAAGCAGGGTCAGTCTCGGCCTTGTCCTCCTCCTCCTCCTCCATAGCCATTTTGGCTCAAGCCATTTCGGCCTGCAGCGGGCGCGCGCGCGCGAGGGCCGAGGCAGCAGGGCGCGCGCCATCGGCGGCGGCGAGTTGATGCTTGCTGTACGTCGGTTCGCGGCTTGAGGGGGGCGGCCAGAAGCCGCTGCAAAAGTGCCTGCTGCCCAGTATATGACACGCGGCAGAGGCTGGCGACAAGACAACGATGCCCAAGCGACGCGGGAGGCATCATGGGGAGCGCCGTGGCGACGTACGCCGTCGCGCTCAGCCAGCAGACCGCCCAATCCCAAGGGCAAGAAGCAGACGCAATACCTGGTATGTACTACGTGTCCTGTGGGCAGTGGCAATTGGGTAAATTGCAACAGGGCTGGCAAGTCTGGACGGACCGACTGCAAAACATGTAGGCAAGAGTGGCAAATACCAGCTATTTCGAAGCCGCCAGCGGGAGGCCAAGCCGTCCGAGATGCAGCTCAGCCGATGGTGGACCTTCTCAGGAAGCAGTACATCGCGGCGAGCGAGCAGAATGACCAGTCCCGCATGGACGAGATCCTCGCAGCCTGCCCAGACGCCAAGCCACCATATCCTGCAGCAGTCACCGCGCCGTCCACGGGACAGGTGTTCCAGGAGGCAGTCGCTGAGCTCAACCGACTCCAGAAGCACCAAGATAAGCTGGCCAAGCAGCTCAAGCGTGCCACCGAGTACCGCAACGAGGTGCTCCAGCGGATCAACGCCAACGTGGCCGAGCTGGCAGAAGCAAAGCGACAATTCCACGAGGCAAAGGCTGATGTTGGAGAAGCGGTACCCGAATCAGAGTACACAAAGAAGCCTGATGATGACGAAGAAGTGTTCCCCACCTTGGATGAAGAAGAGCTGGCAATGTTGGGCGCTAAGCAGAAAGAAGAATATGACAACATCCAGAAATAATTCCAGCAGGCCAAGCAGCACATCGAGGGCAGGAAGACAGCCGTCAACAATGCGAAGAAGGCGCTCGACGCAGCCAAGCCGTTCAAGACTAAGGCCTGCAAGAGACGCGAAGGAGACGATGGAGCTGACACCAAGTCGGAACCAGACAAGGAAGCTGAAACCACAGCAACATCGGCCGTATCAGGTGCAGCAACATCGACCATGGACCGCAAATCGAGCTCGCCAACCAGTACGACCTCTCAGACGACGCCCAGGCCCAGGCCTACCTCGCGAAGCTGGCCCAGATCAAGAGCAGGGCGAAGGTCGCCGCGGCTACGACGAAGAGCTCCTAACCGCCATCAGGACTTCGACGATGTGGAAGCTGAAACTATTGAACGCAAGTCCCAGCCCCCAGGGGCACCCACTGAGGTAAACAGCGCGTGGGGCTGGGCTCCGTCGCCAATGTGTTTGCTGGAGCCTGTCCCCTGGCGCACCCACGAGGTAAACAGCGCGCGGGGCAGGGCCGCCTCGAAGCATGCAGCTGGCAGTGGTTCCGCGGAGTTCGCGGCGCGAAGCTATCCGACCAGCGCCAGGGGGCGCGAGGGATGCAGAGGGGGGATAGAGCCGCCAGTGGCGTTCCAGAAGCAGGTTTGGTTCGACGACGAGGTTGACTACATCATCGAGAGTGCGTCTACCCGAGCAGATGATGACCCAGGCAAGTCTCAGTCGTGTTTATCACCGGGGAGTTCTAAATATTCGCCATCGTCGGAAGACCTAGTCCGTGCAGGCGCGCAGGGCACTGGTCATGGGGCCCAGACTACAGGCGACGAGAAGCAGAACCAGCGCGACGAGGCAAAGACCATCGTCGCGACACTCATGGCCAGCATAACGCAGTACAGCGCGGCCGCCAAGGCTTACAACGAGTGCAAGAACAAGCAGTATGACATCATGGCGCTCAATGAGCACCATCTGCGTGGACCGGCAACGGGGATCGAGGCCAATCGGCCGATGAAATATGGTTGGCGTTCCCATGGAACATGGACTCCAGCAAGACCATCCCCACGGTCGAAGATAGGCACCTTGAGGGGGCACCTGCATTCTTCGACGCCGACATCTGGACACGCGCGCACACCTGCCAGACGCGCAGGGCTACCGTATCTTCGCCAAGGAGTTTCACGATATCTCCATAATCAAGTGGCAGCTCAAAGGGCAGCTGATTGCAATTATCACTGCATATCTTACGGCATCAATTGGCTTCACTGGGGAGAACATTCGCATGATGAAGCAATTGGTACAGCTAACGAAGAGCCTGGACAACATACCTTGGATGATTTGTGGCGACTTCAACAATGCGCCCCAGGAATTCGAGGCGACGCCCTGGTTCAAGTTACTTGGATCTACTGTTGTGCCCCAGCGCGTTAGGCATGCGTGCAACAGTGGAACGGGGCGCCTCATCGACTATGTCATGATACCCCCAGACCTTCGGCCCCTAATCAAACAAGTACGAGCTGAACACGATGTGCCTTGGTCACCGCACATTGGCATCGTCATCGAAATATGGGCCAGGCCTTCGACCATTCTCATACGAAAGCCCATGCTTCCAGCTAAACGGCCCATTCCCATGATAGAAGTCACGCGCGAGAAGGGCATCAAGAGGCAACAAAGGGACCGTACTCAGTACAACGAAATGGCCCAGTACCTTGAGGAAGACTTCTTAGACAGGAAATTGCTGGATAAGCACTATACGGAGACGGTCGCCAAGCGTTGCGAAAAGACCAGCTGGGCAGAGTGCCTACAGGAGGAGGCGTCCAACCGACTTCGCGGGGCCCCAGTGTGGATGCGTAACTCGGTAGCATACCAGCAGGACCCGGGGATGAGCGAGCTTCTTGGACGACTATATGGCAAATGGGCGAATGTTGCAGAGCGGGCTTTATGAACCAGCACTGGTGCACCGCTACAACCTCGAGCTCGTCGCTGCCAGCCGACACGATACAAAGAGGTACCATGCCCACAGCATATCGCAGGCAAACCAGAGGGCGACACCAAGGTGGACGAGCAGCAGCGCATAAGCACCCCCTGGACATCAATTTACCACAGATGCCGAGACGGAGCCCGACTCCTCCAAAGACACCCCATTGAGATGAAGCCCCACTTGGAAGCCATTTGTACCATCATCAAGAGTGTAGCCAGCCAGATCGACAAGCTTGAGTGCACAAAGGTAGCCGAAGTCGATTACTTGGACAACCAAGCTGCTCTACTCGCTCGGCGTGTAAGCAAGCTCGGCCATGACCCTGACCCTGAGGTGAACGCCGAGAATGTCCAGGAGTGGCAGGATGCGGTAGAGGCTACAAGGCCCCGAATGGAATGGCATAATTCTCAAATGTGGAAAAAAGGCAGAGAGTAGATAGGACAGTGGGCGAGGGCGGCACTGTCGAGCAATATGCGCGAGTCACACAGGTACGTCAGCAAACATGAACGACGAGACCTACCTGATACGGCAGTGGACCCACGCAGCAAAGAAGAAACGGGAGCGCTAAGGGAAGCTACGGAGTGCCGCGCAGGAGTACGGCAGACAAGGTGGCAGAGGCATAACAATGGCGAGGAGCTCGAGCAGGCCATCACAGAGCTTCGACGAGCAGCTGGAGCCGAACTTCCTCAGCGTGCGTTCTATGATACTAACGACCTTGAAGCTGCACTTCCCCAAATTTCGTCCCACGACGGCGCGAGGACCCGATCAATTGCAGTCACCCGAGATCAAAGCTTTACTAGATGACGCCAGGCGTAGCCTGGTGTTTGTGATTAACTCATGTGAACGCAACGTGTGCTGGCCTCAGCAATTTTACCATCGTTGGTACCATCTATTGGTTAAGGCTGGCTCCAATATAGCAGACGAGGAGCGCCCGATCGGCTTACTACCTTTCCCAGTGCGATTTTGGGGTAAGATGGCAAAATCGGAAATGCAAGAATGGTGCGCAGAAAAGGCACGACATTGTGATGCAGCGATTCAAGGATCTTCAGCATTACGCGCAGCATTATTGTCGACGGCTCTCGACGAAACCAGTGCGAAGCTCAAGGGATCGCTCTACGGCACCTTCGACTTAGACTTTGAGAAATTCTATGACAGCGTGGACATCAGCATCCTGATCAGGAGGGCAATGCAACTCACTTACCCAGCGGTTAACTTATATATGAGTGTGCTGATGTACCTCCCGCCGCGTATAGTCAGAGCCTGCCATGACCATGCAGAGCCCATCTGCCCATGGAATGGCATAGTCCCAGGTTGCGCTGCCGATAACCATGCAGCGAGGGCCATGATCTACATCATATTGGATAAAACACACAATGCGGCACCCCTGGCTATTGCACGTGAGTCCGTCGATGACTTACACACCAGAGTTGAAGGGGACCCAGATGGCTTCAAGGAGCAGTTCTCTGTAGCAGTCGCTACTATGGTACGAGAATGCGTGGAGTCTAAACTGGTGATATCAGGAAAGTCGGCACTACTGACGAACAGCATCGAGACCAAGAAACACATCGTGAAGCAGCTGGAGCAGAAAAGGCATGGCCAACCTACGAGCAAAACGGGCAAAGCTTTTCAGCAAGCAGAAAGGACGCTGGCGCCGCAGGACAGCCATGCTTTTCAACTCGAACCTCAGAGCGAAGCAAAGTTATGATTGGCCAGTTTCAGGGCCCAGCCCAAGTGCAGTTCGAAATGCGCGAGCCCAAGCAGCTGATATGGTGGGATTCAGTACTGGAGGCACACGCACCTCCACCATCAACGTGATCTTCTATGGGGAAAACGAGCCTGCCACAGCCTGCTTACAGCGCAAGGTACGAGAATGGATACAGACATGGCAACGCGAAGCTCCAGCGCACGACCGATTGCGACAAGGGTGGGACCATGTAATCCAAAGGTTCAAGTCAATGGGACCGCGTGGGCGGTGGAATTCAGTCACAGGACCCATGGGAGCGCTAATACTGCCAGTACAACAGCTTGGGTGGAACCCGAACCAGCCAGATGAATGGGGAGATTCGCGCGGAAGCATTTGGAAGTTCAAGGGCGATGACGAGTTGGATTTCTGCAAAGACATCATGCGTGCCGTCGTTCAAGGCATGGAGGCGCAAGGCAGCGGACCATTACTACGGCAAAGGCATGCAGCACCGCATGGGCACGACCATGCTCAAGATAACCCTACAGAAGATCCGCAAAGCAGACCGCGCACAAGAAGCAGGAGCGCTCGAAGCCCTAGCGCGTGGTGCAATATGGGCTCGACAACGGCGCAAAGAAGCTGGGCGCCGTACCGACGCCAAATGTCCAAGATGTTCCATAGCAGTGGACACCATCAAGCACAGGCTATACGAGTGCGAGATGAACGACAACCTCAGCATTGAGGCAGTTGTCAAGTCTCAGACTCTCTGCAAAAGAGCACTGGAAGAAATGCACAACGAACGACCCTGACACCGAGGCCTCCTGGCTTCGTGGACTTCTCCCGCAGCACAGTAACCCAGTACCACCACGATCTGATTGGGGATCCTGGGATGGAAGCTATTGGACCACAGCCGCAGAGGGCCCCACGGTTTATGCAAAAGAGGTGGTCACCATCAACCCAGTACGGTGCTCCTTTGCATTTGTGGACGGATCTGGAAGCAGCAACGATAAGCGCATCAACAGAGTTGGATGGGGACTAACACTTCAGCTATGCGACGAACAGGCACAGCATAAACCGGGACATGAGCGACTATGGTGCCAGGCTATTTCTTCGTGTACTATGTTGGAATCAGGCGATGTGGAACAAACCCCAATGGACGAAGACACGGAGCAGGTACACAAGGACTTGATGAATGACCTAGGCGTTTGGGCAGCGACGTGGACAGTGGCTATGGACAACAATGAAGGTCGAAACCATGACAACTGGAAACTATGGTGCGAGCCATACATGCAGCAGTTCCGACGCCAACCTGGGCAAGTACGACTACTGCAGTTTCTCAGGGCACGCTACCAGACCAGGAGCATCAGCAGCATTGTAAAGGACCTATGCGACATGAACTGGCACACGTCCAAGAAGAGGCGCACGGGGGTGCATGACTATTACCTCACGCTCCATGGATGGGCAAGGGAGGCTTACGTCAAGCACTGGTTCGACAGCATCTCGGATATCAAAGAGAAGTGTTGCCAGCTACTTCGGGACCAAGCTCCTACCTTCGGACAGGAATTCCCTGAGCATAATAACGGCAGCAATGACGCGAGTGAAGATACGGCGCCACACTTTCTTACCCATGTACTGAGCACCAACTACGGGCCTGACATCAGCAACGGCAAGATCGACGATATACCCCACATCGGCTTCTACGGCATGGTCGATGGAGAGCAAAGCGTACCTGCCTCGGAGCATGCTGCGTTGTTCTGGGCACTGGCGCTCACAGAAGGACCGATCACGATCTATACTGACTGTCAGCAAGTGGTGAACGGGTGGACCCAGCGTTTCTATGACAAACCACAGGGTGCTCTCCGTGAGTGGTGGGAACGCATCCAGGGCATGATTTAAAACCGACCTGGAGGAGCAGAAGATGCATGTGTCATTAAGTGCCTATCTGACCTCGATCAGGAATCAATCAAGCAGTCCAAACAAGCCTGCCACGTCAGTCTGGGAAATGCGATGGCAGATACCCTAGCTCAACGTGGCGCTGAGGAGGCCATGAAGGACATACGTGACGAGGTCAAGCAGTTAGCCGAGGTAGAGACCCTCCTGGTGCGCATACAGCGACGCTGCGCGGCCATCACCCATGAGATCTGCAAGGACACGGACCCGACCAAACTGGCCAGACCTCCGCACCTGCCCAACCAGTCGATCCGCCAGAGACGAGAGAAACGCCGCCAATCAGAGGAAGTTTCTGGCCACAACATGCGGAAGGTAAAAGGGCAATGGGTATGCCAGGAATGTTGGCGCTCTCCTGGCAAGTACAGTGTAGTGGAATGGCTGAAAGCGAATGTATGCACCGGACGACAGTATGAGACCCACCGAGCTGATCACGGACACGCAGTCCAATTACCAAACCAAGAGGTGATAGAGATCAACGACAAGGTTATTCACCCCAGCCATGCGATATCAGTTGCTCATGGGCAGTACTGGTGTTGGAACTGTGCTGCGGTAGCTTCACACAATGACGAAGGACATGGACGAATGGCTCTATTGGCGACAAAGTGCAGAGAACAGATCACCACGAGTGGCCAAACTGTTCTACGCCGACTACGTCAAGGACTACCTCCAAAGGCGGGCCAGAACTGGCCTGACGGCACGGTGCCGCCGAATGGAGACAAGCTACCACGTGTGGCAGCTGGGAGGCATCAACGTGGATGACTACACGGCTCGGGGCTCGGCCCCACGGATTTACTCTGCCCCGGAGTGGCAGGGAGGTGGAGGCCCGCCCTGTTTCTGGGGCTGGCTCGCGACCTCACGGGGCAGAGACCCCGATGATACCCTGCCCTGGGGTGGCAGTGAGGTGGGGCCTGCCCTGTCTCTGGGGCTGGCTCGCGGCCTCTTGAGAACCCGCGAAGTGTACGTGGGCGCATGGTGGTTAGTTTCCACATGTGACTGCTGGGCGGCGTCTGCGTGGGCGGCTTCACGGCTCGGGGCGCCAGCCCCGCAGATTTACTCTGCCCTGGAGAGGCAGTGAGGTGGAGGCCCGCCCTGTCTCTGGGGCTGGCTCGCGACCTCACGGGGCTGCTGCCCCGCCGAGTTACGCTGCCCTGGAGTGGCAGTGAGGTGGAGCCCGCCCTGTCTCTGGGGCTGGCTCGCGACCTCTTGAGAGCCCGCGCAGCGTGCGCGGGCGCTGGGGCCGCGGCGGCGGAGTCGACCGTGGTGCCCTCTGCTCTCGAGTCCTCGAGTCCTCCTCCTCCTCCTCTATCCTCCTCCTCCTCCTCCTCCTCCTCCTCCTTGCATCGTTGATGCGGCCCGATGTGGAGCCATAATTTCTCCACGCGATGGCGCCGATGCATCGCCGACGTCGTCCATCGTCGCCCACGCATCGCCGATGCATTGGCGATGCGGCGCGATCCTTCGACCCCATCTACTCCGACCCCATCTGGGAGGGCTCTAGTCAGGGGACAACCTGAAGCCCAAATCGGGTGTTGCTAGAAGTGTCCCTGGCCCAAAGTGTCCCCAGGATTTCCAAGGAGGCCCCCACGGCCTCCAGAGCACCCCTGACGAGGCCCGGAGGAGGGCCCCAGGAGTTTCAAAATTGAGCGGAAAGTTTGGAGGCATCTTGGACAAGGGGCACCCTTAGCAACCCCAGGCCGAAGACGCCGCATGTTCGTCGGTTGGTCATGTCTTCTTAGGGGGGGCATTGTCAACGTCCCGGGGAAGGATTTGGTTTTGGCTGTTTGGCGTTGCCAGTGGGCGTGCACAGGCGGGCCATGAAACGGGCGTGGGCATTCCATGTACAAATGTACCCATCGTTTGCTGAAGGTGTGCATTCTTGGGTTTCAGAATTCCAATATATGTCAGGCGCGTTTGACTTCCCCTGTTCTGTTCCAGGGGTTGGGCTGAAACGCCGTCTGCCTCCAACGCGTTCCTGCTTCATCTGTTTACCAGTTCCTTTTTGGATGATGGGCACTGCATACCATCACCCATTTTCCTGATGGTCGCAGAATGACTTGCGAACCTGCGAGCGGCTTCTAACGAATACTCAACATTCACACTGTGCACATGCTGGAGCAGCACCGGAGCCATGACCAGCAGCGACGTCCGACACCCGCCACAGCGCGGGCACGCCGAGCCCACACCACGCATGATCACCAGTGACGTGCACGCCGACGGGCAACCTGTCCGTGCCACAGCCGGGCTCGAGCCTCGGGCCCAAGGCCTTCATGTCTCGGGACGTCCTGCCGCGCTGCTGCCCGCAGCCCCCCAGAGTGCGCCATGCAGCGGGTGCTGGCGTGCGCGGGGGCCGCCGCCCTAGCCGACGGGCGGGTGTTCTTCTCCGAGACGTTCGGGGAGGGCTGGGAGAGCCGCTGGGCGGTGGGATCCTGGGGGAGCGCCAAGCTCGGCAGGTGGGGCGCGGGCGCGGGAAGGTGGTTCAGGGACGAGGCCGCGGACAGGGGCCTCCAGACGAGCGAGGACGCCAACCACTTCCTCATCGCGACGTCGTTCGAGACCTTCAGCAACGAGGGCAGGGACCTCGTCATCCAGTACCAGGTCAAGTACGAGCAGGACGTGATGATCGGCGGCGGCTATCTCAAGATTGGCCCGAAGCTCGAGGACCTCACCACCTTCGGAAAGGAGACCCCGTACAACATCATGTTTGGACCAGACCAGTGGGGGGACAACAGGAAGACGCAACTCATCTTCAATTACAAGGGCACACCCGTTGCAAAGACGTCCGACCTGAGCTACAGGCAAGGCAACGATTTTGGCGTCTCCCACCTCTACCGCATGGTGCTTAAACCTGACAACACCGTCCGCGTCGAGATCGACGAGGCGACGATTTACGAGGGGTCTATAAAGGAGGATTGGGACGTTTTGAAGAAATGGATCCCGGATCTAGATGACAGGAAGCCGAAGGATTGGGTGGATATATCTGAAATCGAGGATCCCGAGGACAACAAGCCAGACGATTGGGTGGAGGAGAAGCGCATCGTGGACGAGTCGGCATCGAAGCCAGACGGTTGGGATGAGGAGGATGATGGTGAGTGGATAGCCCCTATGAAGGACAACCCTGCGTACAAGGGCGAATGGAGCGCTAAGAAGATCACAAACCCTGCGTACAGGGGGGATTGGACGTTTAGGATGATCGCTAACCCTAAGTATGTGGACGATGACATGGTGTATTCGTACCCTAATTTTGGTTTCTTGGGGTTCGATGTGTATCAGGAGAAGGGTGGTACCATTTTTGATAACATCATCGTGTGCGACGACGTAGCAGAGGCCGACGAGTTCGCCAAGAGGTGGCGGGCCCTGAACAAGGTCGAGAAGGCCAGGAGAAAGGAAGAGGACGACGCCAGGACGGCCGGGAGCGCTCACCCTGAGAAGCACGACGGCGGCTTGGGCGCCCGTGGCCGTGCAGAGTTGTAATGAATGACGCTTCGCGTATCTCTTGGCCTCCCAGCTGTGGTCAGAGCAGGTGGGGTCGGAGCATCGCACCGCATCGCCGATGCATGGACGATGCGGCTCGATGTGGAGCCCCATGTTCTCCACCGCCGGCCCCATCTACTTGGACCATATTCGGGCGGCCTCTGGCATCCCAACAAGCCCATCCAAAATCGATCACCAGGCGTGTTGCGTCGATGAGGGAGGTATGTGTAGCAGCATGAAAACTAGAAGCGAACCACATCCCTCTGCGCAGATTCTTCGAGGGAGAAGGAGACAGCGGAAGGGGAGGGGGCAAGCTAGGCGCTCTCGCGTCATATATGAAGTCCTAACCCTCCCTCCCATCCCTTACCATGGCGAAGATATCTTCTCTTTTCGCACAGTCGGATGCCGAAGCAGGACACAGCATTACATGGCATAGCATGGTGTTGAAGATCGACGCGTAGCCTGACTTAGCAAGGCGTGGCGACGCCCCAAATTGGGGGCTTCTGCGGCCCAAACAATCAACGAATCGACACTGAATGTGAAATCACTTGCAATGGCTGTTTCGGGGTGCATTTTCTAGATTTTGGGCCCCATCTGGAAGGACCGAAAACCATGTCGTGGCATGGCGCTGAAAATAATGACGCCGGCGCTGCAGCGGGAGCACGATTCGGAATGAGCGGAAGCGCAGAAATAAGGCTAGCGCTGCAGCGGGAGCACGATTCGAAGGACGCGTAGCTTGACATAGCATGGCGTGGCGACGCCCCAAGGTGGGGGTTTCTGCGACCCAAAAGATCAACGAATCGACACCGAATGTGTAATCACTTCCGATGATTTTTCGGGGGGGCATTTTCTAGATTTTGGGGCTTATTTGGAAGGACCGAAAACCATGCCGTGGAATGGCGCTGGAAATAATGACGCCAGCGCTGCAGCGGGAGCACGATTCGGAACGAGCGGAAGCGCGGAAATGAGGCCAGCGCTGCAGAGGGATCACGATTCGGAACAAGCGGTAGCCCGAAAATGAGGCCAGCGCTTGAGCGAGAGCAGCATAATCAACAACAACAACAACAACAACAACAACAACAACAACAACAACAACAGCAGCAACAACAGCAACAACAGCAACAGCAACAAAAACAGCAACAGCAACAACAACAACGAAACAAACGAAAACCCAATTCCTGGGAATCTTGTGTGTAAAGATCAGTATGCGGAGGGGGGCTGGACATTTCCCGGACATCACCAGAGGAGAGGGGAGAGTAGTGTTCATATTGTGCAATTGTAGAAGGAGGAGGGGGACACGGAGGAGGAGGAGGAGGAGGAGGAGGAGGAGGAGAGGAGGGAGGAGGATGAAAAGGAGCAGGCAGGGAAGGAAAAGCAGGAGTCAGGAGGAAGCAGAAGCCGCACTGCTGATCCGCGCGGGTCACCTGGTGCGCCGGCGGCTCTGCGACGCAGCAGACTACGACAACGACGACGACGACGACGACGACGACGACGACGACGACGACGACGACATTTTTCGCTGTCTGAGCATCTTGGAGGCCTCTTTGGAACACCGTGCGGCCCTCTTGGAGCCATCTTGGCGTCATACTTGGGGCTCCTTCAGGTGTCTTTCGGGGCCCTCTTGGGGATCTGTTCGGGCCCTCACTTTGGGGTGCGTTGGCGGCCATCTTGCAGGCTATCGATCAAAGGAATGGAGGTAATTAGTAGATTGCGATCCGCTCGTCGAAGGCCGAGTTTGGGGGTTTTCTTGGTGCTCTCTTGGGCAATATTGGAGCCATCTTGAGGCTTTAGAAGCCCATTGGAAATGAAAAGGCAAACATACATGCAGGTTTTGGAAGGATATTAGCCTCTCGGGGGCGTCCTTGAGAGGCTCCGAGGCCACGTGGAGCCGCCTGGGGGCGGTCTTGTGGCATCTTGCGGCATGTTGAAGGCTATCTTGAGCCATCTCGGGCTATCTTGAGCGACCTTGGAGGCGACGTAGGTCCCTCTTAGAGCCATCTTGGACGCCCTAACGCCTCGCGAGCACAACTTCCAGACTCGGTTGGATCGGGAGAGGGAGGGATAAACCCCTCACCGAAGGGGAAGAAGGAGGTCGGCAGAGGAGGCTCGCTAAACCACCTAACGCCCTGAAGGGCTTGTGGGATTCAGTGTCGCGCCGCCGATGATCCCGCAGAACCCTGGGCCCGAACTGCACGGTGCCATGCTCGCTTCCTGCCGACCCATGACGACGACGAGGAGGGGGCCGAGGAGACGCTTCTGCCTTGCATCGATGGAGCCGCCGCGGCATTCGCTGGCAACGGCGACGCTCGGTGACTGCACCCGCGCTCGGTGCTGAGATGCGTCGTTGCATCCGGCATCAGCAGGAGCCGGCCGCAGGGCGCCGCGGCGACCGCCGCGCCCGAGGCGGCGTCGCCCCGAGGCATTGGCGTTTGAGGGTGCAGGCGCGGGGAGATCGGCTTGCGCGGGGAACTCCTTCTTCTGGGTTTTCGGCCTGACCGTCGCGGGGTCCGTGCTAGTTCGGCTCAAAGTGTGAATACTTCGCGCATCCTCTCCAGCCCCCGCGGAAAAGATGCCCAGGCAGAAGACAACCGACGACAAAGAGGCGAATAGGACAGGGATATGAAGAGGATGAGAGAGGGAAGTAGGCGACTGGGAAGATGGCGGAACCGACCTCCGGAGTGAACTTTGCAGGCTTTGTCTGACCTTTCGCTCTCCAAGACCTTGTGTCCTCCCGGAGCCATCTCGGGATGTCATGCCGGACGCAGTCTTGGGCTATCCAGAGCCTTCTTGGAGCTCTCGTGGATCCTTGGGGGGGCCTCTTGGAGCCATCTTGGACGACATGGATCAAAGTTGCAGGCCATCTTGGGCTGTCTGGAGCCCAGGGCTCGAGCTCAGGTGTTTTGGCGTTTTCGTGGACTGTTTTCGTTTTGATTCAGTTTTGCAGCAAAGGCGGAGCGAAGACAAAACGAAGGAAACTGAAAAAAACACAAAACGAAGACGTTTCAGGGCGATGCCCTAACATGGGTCAACGTTGCAGGCCATCTTGGGCTATCTAGAGCCCTCTTGGGACCACCTTGGAGGTCCATGGAGGGTCTCCTGGGGCCCTCATGGAGGCCCTCTTGGGGCCCCCCCGCCGTCCTCGTCAAAAGCCACTGCAGAGTGATCGAAGGGACTCCGCGCCTGATCCAGGCGTTAGAGCGAAGTGCATTTTGCACTGTGCGGTGGCGAGCGAGGGGGGGAAGTTTCGGGCTCGAGGTTCGAGATGCTCGGTTCTCGGCGGTTGTCCAGCCTCGGGATGCTTGCCAGCAGCTGCGCCTCGCCGCGGTCGTTCCAGGGGTGCCCGGATCGTCCCCAACGCCCTCCGGAGACCCATGTTATGACCCCAAAACCAAGTTCGGCGGCGAGCGAGGGGGGGAAGTGAGAAGCAGGATGCCTTCTCAGAAGGCGGCGAGCCTTATCAGAAGGCCTCGGCCCTTTGAGAGGTTCCCTGAGGCGTATGGAACTTTTCAGACGTCCGGAGGACTTCCGAGCCTTCTGAGAAGGCCCGTCCCTTCTGACTTCCCCCCGGGCTCGCCGCCAAGCAAGAGATGGCGGGGAGGTGTTGATAGCCCAGGGGCGGGCATTACACGTATTCGCTGGGGAGCCTCGCCGAAAACATAGATCATCATCGGCGCCCCTGGATGCATGTATTGCTCCCCCCTGGGCTATGCCCCTATCGTCGCCTCTGATGTTGGCATTGCACATAGCAGGCAAAATGCCCGCCTTCCCGCCGTCCCGGTCGAAAGCCTATGCGAAGGGAATCGCGGGGCGTCCTCGCACGGTCCAGATGTTGGCGCAGAGCGAATTCCACATTGTGTTTTGCAAGGGATGGCGAGGTGGAGGGTCTGCATTGGCCCGGGCTTGTTTCTCGGTCGGGTGGGGGAGGGGGCGTATGTTAATCGAAGACGCCTACGGCGAGTCACCGCAGCCCCCTGCCTTTTTGGAAGCGCCTGCGTGGCCGAAAGTTGGGTTTGAGCTTGGCCAAGCTATCGGGCCACGCGTTCCCCGAGTGGGTTTCGAAAGCTTTCGGGGAACACGGAGTCAAGCGAGCTAACGGACCAGGTGGTTTCCGAGCTTTCGGGTTTCCTGGAGGACGTCTTGGAGGGCTCTTGGGCCGTCTTGGAGGCCTCTTGCCGGCCTTTTAGGCAGTCTAAGGCCATTTTCATGCCATTTGCGGCCGTCTTGGGTGCATCTTGGGGCCATCTTCGCCGTCTTGGAGGCCTTCTTGGCCGTCTTGGAGGCATCTTGGAGGCCATCTTGTCCGTCTTGGATGCCATGTTGGGCGTCTTGGGGGCCTTTTGGGCCGTCTTGTTGGGGCCCTCTCGGGGGTCTCTTGGGCTGTCATGGCGCCATCTTGGAGGCCTCTTGTGCGCTCTCGGGGCGATGTTGGGGGCCTCTTGGGCCGTCTTCGGCCGTCGGAGAGCTGAAAAGACGAAAATGCTAAATCCTTCAAAAACCAAAGGAAAATCAATGATTTGTGCCTTTTCGGGCCTTCCTAGTGGAGCTCTTGGAGGGCTCTTAGGGCTTTCTTGGGCAGTCTTAGGACCATCTTGGAGCCATCTTGGGCCGTCTTGGAGGCTTCTTGGACGAACTTGAAGGCATCTTGGACTCTCTCGGGCCGTCTTGGGGACATCTTGGACCATCTTGGGCGGACTTGGACGCCATCTTGGAGGTCATCTCGGGCCAACGTGACCATCTTAGAGGC
Source organism: Prorocentrum cordatum (assembly GCA_963575745.1). NCBI lineage: Eukaryota > Dinophyceae > Prorocentrales > Prorocentraceae > Prorocentrum > Prorocentrum cordatum. Next base: position 170,678 of record CAUYUJ010014568.1, on the reverse strand, counting down.
CATGTTGAGCCGTCTTGGAGAATGTTTTGCGGTCGTTGAGGTGGTTGCGGGGCGTTTCCGGGACCCCAGCGGGATCGGCTGAAGTTTTTGGGGGAGTTCTTTTGGAAAACAACCAAAACCAAAATCGAAAGGATTTAGCACGCCGGGCACCCTTGTGGCAAGCCAACAGGGAGTGGCGCCTTCGGCCCATCCCGCAACCGTGCCTGGATTGTGGGTCATAGGCCTCTAGATTGCTCGTTGGGATGTTTGCCTCTTGGGGCCCTCTTCGGAGGCCTCTTAGAGGCCTCTTGGGGTCCTCCTGTGGCCTCTTGGGTACCTCCTGGGGGCCTCCTGGGCTCTCCTGGGGGGCCTTTTGGGGCCGCGGGCTCGAAATGTCCGTTGGGGGACCCTGTCTGGGTCCCCTGTGGGAGCAGTTTTGAAGGCCTCGTGGGCCGTCTCGGAAGCCTTTTGGAGCGTCTTTGGGCCTTCTTAAGCTGCCTTGGGGCCGTCGTGTGGGCCTCCTCGGCCGTCTTGGGACGATCTTGGGGCTTGGGTGCCTCTTGGGTCGTCTTGGCGCGTCGGGAAGCCGAAAAAGCGAGTACCTCAAAAACCTCAAGACACCAATGGATGGAACAACTATCATTTGGGAGGCCTCTTGGAGCCTCTGAGAGTCTGAGAGGCCTCTTGGGGCGTCTTGGAGGCCTCCTGGGCCGTCTGGGGGCCATCTTGGGCCGTCTGGAGGCGCTGCTTGACCGTCTTGGGCGCTCGGTGGGGAGCTCCGCGAAAGTCTGCGGGTCGTTCGGGGCGTTGCAGCCGTCACCGAGGTCATGCGGAACACCCCGGGAGCGCCAAGAGCGCCCAGGAAGTTGGCGGTCCGGGCCCTGCTGGAATTACAATGGTGGTTGTAGCAGCAGCACGGTTGTGAGCACCATCCTGGCTGCAGCAGCCGCACAGTTGTGAGCCTTGGGGCACTCCACTTCGTGCCAGAGGCACAGTGGCGGATGCGGCCATAGACGCGCTAGCGATGTGTTAGCTAACGGCAAAGTGGGCAAACGAATTGTAGGAAGGCGTGGTTCGTGGCCAAACCAATTGTAGGATCGCGTGGTTCGTGTATTCCCAACTCGCTGTGCCGTTTTCGTTCGATATATTCGCATATCTGAGATGTGGGAAACGGAGTTTCGTGATTTCCTACATTTTGTTTTGCGTGAGCTCAGTGTCACAAGAGCAAGGTTCCCAATCGCACCGTTAGCCAAGCACGCCGTCAGCACGGCCTCGGTACGGAGCAGTGACCAAAACATTTGACGCCCTAAAAGGCTAGTTGAATTCTCTCTCCCCCTCCGCTCAGCCTATGCGTTCGAACTCGTAGTGTGGTCGGCCTCCCTGGCGTCCTCCCTCCTCCCTCTCCTTCTCTCCACCTCCCTCTTTCCTCCTCTTCTCCGTCATTACCCTCATTCGATTCATTTCCCGCCTTCTTCTTGCCATCGCGTCTTTCGATTATTGCTCCTGTCCCTCAATCCTCTTCTTTTCTGCACAGTCCACCTGCTTCTCTAACACTCATCGTCATTATCGTCATTTCCCACTGCTTTGACGTCGTGCGTTGCTTTGTCGCAGTGGGCCGTGCAGTGACCTTGAGGAGAGTTAAGAAGCCGCGCCGCGCTTACTCACCGAACATCGTCGTCGCTGTAGTCGTCGACATATCCCTCCCATTTCGCATCCTCGTGCTGTTGATACTCTTCTCCCTCATCGTCGTCCCTGCTCCTATCCCTCCTCATCATCCTCTTCGGCTTCTTTCCCCTGTGCTTCACCACCCCCTCGGAGAATCGCCCCAGGTCAAGGGGTTCCCCTTCCTGCGCTGCCGTGTGCCGGTTCGCGTCGAGGACCAGGCCAGGCAGGCGCCGAAGCAGGACTCGGCCAGGGACACCGAGAGCGAGGAAGAGGACGAGAGACGAGGCTCCGAGGGGAGGAGTCTTGAGGTGGAAGGCGGAAGAGGGCGGGGCCTCGGATGGGGAGGGGGGGGGGGCGGAAGGGACGGGACGGGCCTGGGGGAAGGGGGGGGGAGCGGGAGCGGGAGCGGCGATGGTGAGAGGGACGAAGACGGGAGATGCGGAGGAGCATGAGGAGGAGGATTTCTTGGACACCCACAGCCAAGGACCCTCTGTAAGGGGGGCGAAATGTTGCCCGCCCAGGTGCCGATCGCCGCTCCAGCGAGCGGCAGCTTGTGGGAAACGGCTCAGAACAGGAAGCGCGCGCCGCAGGCCGCGAACCCACAGGCGCCAGCAGGCTTCCAGCCCAGCATACAGCATGAGGAGGAGGACGACGTGGAGGAGGAAGAGGAGGAGGAGGAATGAGGAGAGGAGGAGGGGAGGAGGACGGTGTGGAGGACATAGGGGAGTAGGAATCGGGGAGGAAGAGTGGGGAGGGAGGGCCACGACGGCACGATCAGGGACGGGGAGTATCAGGTGGTGGGACAAAGAGGGAACGGACAGGATGATGAAGCACAGAGTAATCCCCACGCGCACACACCAGTGATTGCATACACCCTCCCATCCCAATGAACTATCCCAAAGCAGTGCAAGGAGTTGCGCTCACTTTCGCGAGTTCTGGCTGGAAAGGTGAGGGCACCGTGGATACCATGAAGAGAATCGCGCGCCAACGATTGTATGAATATGCGATCGCTTTACCTTACAGTGCACAATGTCATTGACACGCAATCGCCCTCCGTCCATACGGTCTCCAGACCATGTAATACATCTGTGAGCCAGCGTGGACACCAAACAGTGTGGCTGTTGCAACCGATGTGTTGCAACCAACGCGGTGCAATTCATGTGGTGCAATATTTGTTCTCGTGCAATACATGTTGTACACCCTGTGCGATGCGGTGCAGTAAAAATGGTGCAATTCACCTTGCCGAACTGAGAGTTGTCAACTCGACTGCTCGCGCAATCATCCCACCCACCCACCCACAACCTTACGTGCAAAACCTATGCGGCGGCGATTGCGATGGTTGGCGTTGGCTTGCGCATCGCTACGTCCTCGCGGGAGCGCGCATGCTCGCGCGCAGAGCGGCCAGCTACTCTGGCGCGACCAACGTGACCGCGGTGCGATGAAGGTTTTGGAATGATTTGACATGCGTGCGCGGACGACGGGCGCGTATGGCCCGCGAAATGTCATCTGAGAAGGACTGTGCCCCCCCCCCCAAGCCCGCGCGCAAGGGCGCTCGACTGAGTTGGACACGCGCGCGCGAAAGGCCCGTCTGTTCGTATTTTGGTGAACATGTTTCAAACGATGGATTTGCCAACAACAACCAGCAAGATCGCGCGCAGTGTTTTTATTTGTGCCCGGGACACTCGGTTTTGAAATCTTGTTTAGGCATGCGCACGCGACGATGCGCGCGCGTGTTGGTAAACGAGTGCGTGCGCCTACAATTTTTTTAACCAGGACCGGGGGTGTCGAACAGGGCCTGTCGAGCGAAGGATGCTGAAGAACCACATGTAAATTGCACATCCCGAAAAGGGGGGGCGATACATCTGGGGGGCAAGGCTGGCGTATGCGAACTTGTTTTAGAAGCGAGAATGCTTGTGTTACGCCATGCGTTGTTCAATGTATAGGTGGTGTAATTTTCTGTTGCGCGTATTATTATGCGTTGTGCAATCGATGCCCTGTGCGTTCGATGTGTGGTGTGATTTGTGTTGTACCACCGTTGTGGTGCAATTCATGTGGAAAAACGCACGTGATGCAATTCACCCTGCCGGGCGTGAACTTGTCAATTCCACTGCTCGAGCAATCGCCCCACCCACCCACCCGCAACGTTTTGCGAAACCTATGCGGCGGCGGTTGCGGTGGCTGCTTAGCGTTGGCTGATGCCTCGCACGCTCGCGCGCAGAGCGGCCAGCTACTCTGGCGCGACCGACGCGGCCGCGTTGGGTCTGACCGTTGGGGTGTCCCCAGCGCGTGTCGCAGGCCGCGCTGACGCGCAGGCACTTCAGTGCGAATCGGTGACTCGGGTGGGCGCGGTGCCATGGCGACGTCGACAACGGCTGGCACAATGATGATCGTAACGGCGTTGGTGGCGACAGTGACAGTGACGACGGCACGGCCAATGACGGCGCCGATGCTCATAACGCAGATGACAATGGTGGTGTCCACGTGTCCGCGATGGAACTTTTGGACGGATTTCGATATGCGCGTGCGGCCGACGGGCGCGATCCCAAAGGCTTACGCCATTCCGCCGACCCGAGGGAATAGACCGTTTGTGAGCCTCTGGGAGTTCTTCTGGATTTTTGGGGGGCATTTTGGGGTATCATCGGGCGCCTGCTGGCAGAATCGGGGGCCCTTTTGGGGCGGACGGTCCGACACTTCAATTTCAGCTACCCCTTCTGGACCCCTCTTGAGCCCTGTTGGGGCCCACGTGGGCCGTCTTGGGCGCTTTTGGGCCGCTGCGCGGCCCTCTTTGGCTGTTTCGGGGCCCTCTCGGGGGATGCCTTGGCCGTGTTGGGGCATTTCCTGGCTGTTGTTGTTGAGCCGTCTTGGACGCGCCTTCGACCAAGAAAACAAGTATGCTGAAAGTGCAAGTTTTCCTGAGGGAAGTGGACGATGTTTGCTTCTTCGGGCCCTTTTGGGTAGTCCTTTGAGGCATTTGGGCGTTTTCGGTACCATATTGGGTGTTTTTTGCGGCGTCTTCGGCGTGTTCGAACCCAGTTTGGGCCAGGCTACTTTGCATCTTGAGCATCTTGGAGGCAACGGAGTGTATAGTTTGAAGCTCCTGGAGGCCGCCGGAGGCTCCGGGAGGCCACTGGAGTGCGTTGACGAGCTCGCCCCCCCCCCTCTCTCCCCCGCCCCCCCCGTTCTCAAACGGCAGTTAGGGGCCCGAAGGGGGGTGGGAGGGGGCATGGGGACAGCCAAGGGGAGGGGAAAAGGCCCGCTTGGTCGCATGTGATGGACATGTTGACAAACACCGATGGTGCCCCAACGAATTCGCAAGACAACACGCGAAGACCTCTAAGCAAAAACAAGGTGCAAAACCATTTATGTTTTACATGTTTTCGGGACACTCGATGTTGAAATCCGGTCGAAACCATTTTGTTGTAAGGATGCCCGCATGCGCCCGCGACGACGCTCGCATGTGCAGTTCGTCATGTCGATTTTTCTTGGATGGCAAAGAATGTTTCAAATATAAAGTTGTTCGACAAAGAGTACGTTTAGTGCTTTTTTGCAAACGATGATGGAGCGAGTCGGTGATAGTTTGGCTGGGATGGTATGAACTCATATTCCGAATAAGTGAAGCTTACAAAAAGAAGCATCATCGAGGGCGCCGCCACCAGCGGCCTGCTGCCACAGGTGCGCGCGAGCCTCGGAAGGGCCCTGCGTGTAAGCTAAATTCTGCCCACAAGACACCGTGCCCTGACAGTCAACATGTATTGTGTACCTACCGGCCACATGCCAAGACGCAATTAGAACGGCATAGTCTTCGCCATCCCGCGCGCTCTGTCCTGGGCAGAGCTCGCGCGGGACGGCCCCGTACAGCTTGCCAAGGGGCCTAAAATGAGCATCGAATGCGGCGAGGCCCCATCTGGAAACACGTGCCCACCATCCAGCACGAGACCCGTCGCTGGCCAAGCTTCCGCTCGAAGCTCCGCTCCTGGAGGGAGGGGCGGGGGACGGAGGCAGAGGGAGGGCGAACCTCTCCCCCAGCTCCTGACCACCCTCCCGCGCGACAGCGGCCGCCTCGGCCAGATCAGCATCGAGATGGTCGGTCCTCCAGGCCCAGAGGGCCGGACAGCGAAAAAATCTGCGATGGAGCGTGCCAGCCTCTCCCCGGCAGCACGGGCAGAAGTCCGAAAGCCCCAGCCCACCCTCCACTTTCGCGAGTCGATCCTGGCACCAATGCGTCCCAAGAAGCAGGCCACGCTGCGAACGCTTGTAGTGGACTGTCCACCCCTGGCTGGGGGGGGGGGGGCAAAAACAATTCGTTGAGCGGCCGCCAGAAGACGGGCCCAATCCATGCCCGTTCTCCTGGTTGCAGGTTGTGCCGCATGGCGTTGACATCCGAAGCAGTTCTGCACGCGTGCTACACCTTTTCACTAAAAAAGCCGGCGAAAAAACTCTAGCATCCCACTTCGGGCTAAGCTCGTCGACGACCACGAAGGGGGAGGCGAGGCTCCAGCCGACGCGCGCGAAGGTCAGCACCAGCGCCGCGACGGGGTCCTTGACCTTGGACCACGCAGCCCTTCCAGCCGCAATCACGCGTGCACCGTCCAGCAGGGTCTGCAGGAGCGCCTCCGGGAACACCCCCTGCCAGACCATCTCCACGGAGGTCTTGATCGCGAGCGACGCGGTGAGGACGAGCGGGCCGCGCCTCCAGCTTGCCTCCCAGCTGGAGACCGCGAGGCCGAGGGAGGCCCCGCGGGCCAAGCGCCCCTCGGCCCTCAGCGCAGCCAGTCGCAATCCCGTGAGCTTGCCGTTGGGGACTCCATGTGTGGCCGAGCCCCACACGCCCACGACACTGGGCCCCGCGCGGTGGACAGCGCCCACGGCTGCCCCAGCCTGCCGCAGAAGTTGAAGGCGGGCAGCGCGAGCCTGGCTCTCGAGGAATCGCGCGTGCTGGGTGCCAACGCGTCGCAGCCTGCCCGCCGTGGCGTCGCCGCCCAAGTCCTGGTGCACGTGGGACCGCTGGTCCATGGTTAATTAGCTCCCACACCTCGCACGGCCCCCGCGCCAGCTCCGTCGAGCTCGCGAGGGAGCCCGTCTTCTTCTCGGCGATCGGCAGGTCCAGGGCGGCGACCGCCTCGCGCAGATAGCCATAGCTGCGCGCGAGCTGCGTCGTGACGGTCCGGATGCCGCCAACCGCGTGCATCGAGATGTCGTCGATGACGTTCTTGATGTTCACGATGGGCCCCAGCAGCGACGCGCGCTTGAGCCCTGCCAAGAAAATCAGCCTCGGCAGCGAGGTCGCGCAGGAGCATCCGGCAATGGCTCCGCCATTGGCTTCCATCTCTGCAGAGATGGCGCCCTGCAGCATCGCGCGCCCAGGGGCGCGGTAGGTGCAGAGCAAGGTCCGCAGCAACCAGCAGTTGAACCTTGCGTGGCCGCCGCGCGCCTTCAAGCCTCATGCCCAAGGTGCTCGTAGAACCGCAACATGTCCGCGAAGGAGAGCATCCCCTTGGCCGCCGCGAACGCCGAGAGGACGCCGTGGATGTACGCCGACTTGTCGCACGACGTCTGCCAGCTCGCGCCTCAGAGAAACAGAACGTCCAACTCCTCCTCCCACTGTGCGCTCCAGCGTCGTCGTATCTTGCTCCACACCCTCGCGAGGAGCGGCATGAGGCCAATTGGCTTTACGCCGCCGGCGGCCTTCGGCAGGAAGACCATCATGACCAACCAGAGGGCGCCCGCCCTCAGCTGCTCCTCGAAGGCGTTCAGGAGGTCCGCGAACCTGTCCAGCAGCGGTGGCGGCAACTGCAGCACGTCGTCTCTGGTGATCCTGTCGAGGTCTCCCTCGACGATCCAGTCAGCAGGATGTCCTTCCCCGCTCCGCGATGCCTTCCTCCAGATGGGCCACTGCTTCAGCTCCGCATCCAGGGCAGCCTGGTCCCACGAGGGGGACGCGCCTCCCGATCCTGCTCGTCGGCCTCGCAGACGGCAGGAGGTGGCGCCGCGGGCCCCTCGGAGATGCGGCGGGCGGCAGCCTGGCGCTGCTGGCGGGCGCTTTCCTCCTGCGCCGCGCTCTCCAGCTCCTCCGTGCGCTCGACGAGCCCCGCGACGCTGAGGCCCTCGGGGAGCGGGTCGGCGACGCCGCCGAGGAGGCCCCGCAGCAGCGCCCCTTGCTGCACCAGCCGCCCAGACGTCCATGTGCAGCCGCGCCCCAGGGCCAGGCGGTGCTGCTGCACCAGTCGCCGAAGGCGCGCCGGAACGCGGCGCTCCAGCGTACGTACCCAAGCCGCCTCCAACGGCACGCAGCGGACGCGGCAGCCTGCAGCGCGCCCGCGGCAGCTGCTCTGGTCCGCCGCGGGGATGGAGCGCAGCCCGCACAGCACCTTCTTGGCCTCCACGAACCACTTAGCGGCAGCCACTCAGCGGCAGCCACACCAGGGATTGCAGGGAGGGCCCCGCCAGGCCAGCTCCACTCGTGTGGCCCCAATAGCGGACATCCCCCCACTCGTAGTCTTCCTCGTTTTCCCGGCTAGGCATGGGGAAGCCCCTGCGTGAGACCTGCTGCCATGCCAGCGCACGTCCTCCTCAGTCGCGGAGGGAAACCTCCACAAGCTTGTGGGGCCGCGAGGCGTATCCTGCAGGACCTGCGGTGGGATGAGGAAGGGCGCCAGCACGCTAGTCGTAGCAGCTGTCATTGATCAAGATTCTCCCCGGGCCGGGTCGGTTGGTTTCCGCGCGTTCCGGTCTGGTCGGTCGGTCCGGGCCGGTCGGTCTCCGAAGCATTCGGCATCGCCGGTCCGGGCCGGTCCGGGCCCGTGAGTTCGCGCGCAGATGCGAGGACGAGGGGGAGGAGGACGACGAGGAGGGGGGGGAGAGGACGAGGAGGACGAGGAGGAGGAGGAGGGGGGGAGGGGGAGGAGGAGCAGGGGGAGGGGGAGGAGGGGGGGAGGGGGGAGGGGGGGGGGGGGGAGGAGGAGGGGGGGGGGAGGAGGGAGGAGGAGGAGAGGGAGGGAAGAGGAGGACGAGGAGGAGGGGGGGGGGAGGGGGAGGAGGGGCAGCGGCTGGCGGGGGGCAGGATCAGGAGCCCCCCCTTCCCCCCGCCGAGGGTTGCGCCGAGGTTCGCGCCGAGGTTCGAACCTCGAGGATCGAGGCATCTTGGCGCTCGAGGGCCCTCGTCGTCGCCACGGGTGGACGCGGCTCGGAACTGGCATCGGGTCCCCTCGGAGGCTCTCCGTCCCCTAGGCTTTTTTTCGGCGGCCTTCTCGGCGGCGTTTTTTTTTCGGCGGCCTGCGCCTGCCCGCCCCCGGTGCCCGCGGCGCCACCGCCCCAGCCGCCGCAGCCAGCGCCAGAGGCGCGGCGGCGGCCACGACGACGGCGGCGACGGCGGGGGCGGCGACGGCGACGGCGACGGCGAGGACGACGACGACGGCGACGGCGACGGCGACGGCGACGGCGGCGGCGGCGGCGGCGGCGTCGACCACGGCGGCGGCGGCGGCGCCCGCCGCAGCAGGCGCCCCCGCCACCGCCGCCGCCGTCCTCGCCGCCCCCGCCACCGACCCAGCGCCCCCGCCGGGCGCGCCAATGAGGTTCGGAGAGGGAGGAGGAGGAAGAGGAGGAGGAGGAGGAGGAGGAGGAGGAGGCTGGAGGCCTGGGGACTGGTTTTCCTCCTAGGCCTTTGGTTTTCCTCCTGGTGGCTGGTTTTCCTCCTGGGCCCTTGGTGTTCCTCTTGGGGGCTGGTTTTCCTCTTGGGCCCTCGGTTTTCCTCCTGGTGGCTGGTTTTCCTCCTGGGCCCTTGGTTTTCCTCCTGGTGGCTGGTTTTCCTCCTGGGCCATTGGTTTTCGTCCTGGAGGCTGGTTTTCCCCCTGGGCACTTGGTTTTCCTCTTGGAGGCTGGTTTTCCTCATGGGCCCTTGGTTTTCCTCTTGGGGGCTGGTTTTCCTCCTGGGCCCTTGGTTTTCCTCCTGGAGGCTGGTTTTCCTCTTGGGCCCTTGGTTTTCCTTTGGGGGCTGGTTTTCCTCCTGGGCCCTTGGGTTTCCTCTTGGAAGCTGGTTTTCCTCCTGGGCACTTGGTTTTCCTCCTGGGGGCTGGTTGTCCTCCTGGGCCCTTGGTTTTCTTCCTGGAGGCTGGTTTTCCTCCTGGGCCCTTGGTTTTCCTCATGGAGGCTGGTTTTCCTCCTGGGCCCTTGGTTTTCCTCCTGGAGGCTGGTTTTCCTCATGGGCCCTTGGTTTTCCTCCTGGAGGCTGGTTTTCCTCTTGGGCCCTTGGTTTTCTTCCTGGAGGCTGGTTTTCCTCATGGGCCCTTGGTTTTCCTCCTGGAGGCTGGTTTTCCTCCTGGGCTCGCGGTTTTCCTCCTGGGGGTTGGTTTTCCTCCTGGGCCCTTGGTGTTCCTCCTGGATGCTGGTTTTCTTCCTAGGCCTTTTTGGTTTTCCTCCTGGAGGCTGGTTTTCCTTCTGGGCCCTTTGTTTTCCTCCTGGAAGCTGGTTTTCCTTCTGGGCCCTTGGTTTTCCTCCTGGGCCCTTGGTTTTCCTCCTGGGCCCTTGGTTTTCCTCCTGGGGGCTGGTTGTCCTCCTGGGCCCTTGGTTTTCCTCCTGGAGGCTTGTTTTCCTATTGGGCCTTTGGTTTTCCTCTTGGAGGCTGGTTTTCCTCCTGACCCTTGGTTTTCCTCTTGGAGGCTGGTTTTCCTCCTGGGCTCTTGGTTTTTCTCCTGGGGACTGATTTTCCTCCTGGGCCCTTGGTTTTCCTCCTGGAGGCTGGTTTTCCTCCTGGGCTTTTGGTTTTCCTTCTGGAGGCTGGTTTTCCTCCTGGGCCCTTGGTTTTCCTCCTGGGGGTTGGTTTTCCTCGTTGGCCCTTGGTGTTCCTCCTGGATGCTGGTTTTCCTCCTGGGCCTTTGGTTTTCCTCCTGGGGGCTGGTTTTCCTCCTGGGCCCTTGGTTTTCCTCCTGGAGGCTAGTTTTCCTCTTGGGCCTTTGGCTTTCCTCTTGTAGGCTGGTTTTCCTCCTGGGCCCTTGGTTTTCCTCCTGGGGGCTGGTTTTCCTCCCGGAGGCTGGTTTTCCTCCTGGGCCATTGGTTTTCCTCTTGGGGGTTGGTTTTCCTCCTGGGCCCTTGGTTTTCCTCCTGGAGGTTGGTTTTCCTCTTGGGCCTTTGGTTTTCCTCTTGGAGGTTGGTTTTCTTCCTGGGCCCTTGGTTTTCCTCCTGGGGGCTGGTTTTCCCCCTGGGCCTTCGGTTTTCCTCCTGGAGGCTGGTTTTCCTCATGGGCCTTTGGTTTTCCTCCTGGGGGCTGGTTTTCCTCCTGGGCCCTTGGTTTCCCTCCTGGGGGCTGGTTTTCCTCTTGGGCCTTTGGTTTTCCTCTTGGAGGCTGGTTTTCCTCCTGGGCCCTTAGTTTTCCTCCTGGGGGCTGGTTTTCCCCCAGCCCGACGACGACGGCGGCGGCGGCGGCGGCGGCGGCGGCGGCGGCGGCAGAGGCGGCGGCGAAGGCGGCGGGAGTCGGGGGGCACGACGACGGCGACGGCGACGACGACGAGGGCGACGCCGTAGACGACAACGACGACGACGACGACGACGACGAAGGAGACGACGAGGACGAGGACGGGGACGAGGAGGAGGACGACGACGACGACGGCGACGAGGACGACGACGACGACGACGACGACGGCGACGACGACGGCGCCCTCGTCGCCGTTGCCGCCGTCGTCGTCGTCGTCGCGGTGCACCCCTCGACCCCTGGAGCCCCGAGGATCGAGGTTCCAGGCTTTCTGCCACTCGTGGCCCCCCTCGTCGCCGCGGCCCCGCGCGGCGCGAAAAGCTGGTGCTCTTAGACCCTGGGAGGGGTCCGGGGACCCGTTTTGGACGGATTTGAGGTCGGGGGGGCGCGCCGCGACGACGACGACGGCGACGTGGGCGCTGGCCCGCCGCCGCCGCCGTCGCCGTCGCCGTCGCCGTCGCCGTCGCTGTCGCCGTCGCCGTCGCCGTCGCCGTCGCCGACGTCGTCGTCGTCGTTGCCGCCGTTGCCGCCGTCGTCGTCGTCGTCGTCGTCGTCGTCGGCGTCGTCGTCGTCGTCGTCGTCGTCGGTCGAGGTCGTTCGCGGTCGGTCAGCGGTCACGGCGAATGCGGCGACGGCGGCGACGACGGCGGCTTCGGCGGCGCCCGCCGTGGCAGGCGGCCCACGCCGACGCCAGCGCCAGCGCGGCGCCTCTGACCGCCGACCGCCGCCCGCCGCCTGCCGAGGGCCGACCTTCGACGCGGCCCGCCGCCGGCCGATCCGGTCGGCCGTGGCCGTCCAGGCCGGGCCTGTCGGGCTGGGCCGGTCGGTCTCCGGTGGCGCTAGGCCGGTCGGTCCGGTCTCGGGCCCCGGGCCGGTCGGTTCTCGGGCTGGCCCTGGCCCGAGGCGAGGCTTGTTGATGGTGGCGTCCAGGGGCGACGACGACGGCCTCCAAGTCCGAGATAAGGTCCAGCTCCGCCACGTCCGCCGCCTCGCAGTTCCATTCGCCCCCCCACGAGGAATGGCCTGCCCTGCGCAAGCAGGGCCTCGCCGAGCTCATGCAGGATGGCCATGTTCGCCTGCCCGAGCCCCTCGCCGTCAATAAGGTAGCATGAGCCGACCGTCACAGAAATTGACTGGAACACCACCTGCGCCCGACAACACGATCCGGTGAGCGCCTTCCACGAATTGTCAATCGATGCCACACGAAGCCCAGTAGCGCGCAGCCAGCGCGGCCACCCCGGACGATGTCTCTAGCGGGCCAGCTCCTGTGACCCGCGCCTCGGCTGCCGTCGTCCTGAAGCCAGCCGCCCGCGACCACGCACAGGCGGCCTCCTGCGCGCGCGGCCGCAGCCGCGTCTCCTGGAGCAGCGTCCACGTCGATGCTCAAGTCGTGCTTCAGCCACTCCAGCGCCTCTCGCGCGGAGTTCCAACTGTTGCCGCTGTAGGTGGCCACGCGGACGTCTGGCATGGAGTCTGCGGAGCCTCCTGCTCCTCCTCTTCCTCCTGCCGGCGCCTGCCCTGGCGGCAGTGGCGCCGAACAGCTCGCCAGGCAGCGCCCTGCAGCATCAACGCCGCCCCCCAATGGCCATGCAGTCGTTGCACTCGTATTCGCAGGGACCTGCACCTCCAGCGTAGCGGTGACACCTCGCCTGGGCAGGGGCGGCCCCTGGGCTGCCTGCGGCTCGCTACCCGCGGGTCTTGCTCTTGACCCCATTGCGGACCAGCTTGATGGTAGCCGCGTAGGTCCGGCGGGCTCTCTCTCTTCATGGCGCTTCCGCCGCGCAGCAGAAGCCTCAGCTTCTCCGCCGGCAGCGTCGTCGTCGTCCTCCTCCTCCATGGCCTGGGCCTTGACGAGCTCCTGGCTGAGGTCTCCGGAGGCCTGGAGAACGCGCGAGCCAGCCAGAGATCCTTCTGGCTGAGACCGGCTGTCCAGGAGAATTGCTGGGCCGACGGGAGCGCCTCTGCGAGCGCCAGCAGTCCCAGCAGGCACCCCGGCAGGCGCCCCAGCAGGCGCCCCAGCTGGTCCTCCTTGGCCCGCGCCACGTTCGTGCTCCGCCGCGGCCTCGAGGGCATCGCGGAGCGAGGTGGCCATGGGCACCCAAGCCTGGAGCTGTTCCTGCCCCCCCGTGCTTGGCGGCGAGCTTCCCGATGGCATCGCAGGCGTCCAGGAACCCTTGGAGCGCCAGCGCCGCGCCTTGCGGGGCCCCCCTGGCAGAGGCAGGCTCGTGGGCCGCCGGGGCCGCTGCCGCGCGCTGCTGCTTGAGTTCCGCGATCCTGCGCTGCTCCTTGGCCGCCTCCTCCCCCACCTCAGCGATCTCGGTCTGCTTCTCGGCGATCCCGGCCAGCAGCGCGCGCCGCTGGTCAGCGGAGCGGGGGATCGCCTTCTCCCGTTTGGCAATCTGGGCGTCCAGGATCTGAATGTGGTTGCCCATAGGCTCAGAGACCAGCCGCTTGGCCCCGGACCTCTTTGATGAGATCCTCCTTCTGGGCGATAAGCTGCTCTGCGCCCTTGACCCCGCGGAGCTCCTTGAGGTCCTCCACAAGCTCGGCTTCCTGAGCCCGCAGGGGGTCACCACCAGCCCTGGCCCCTTCAGCAAGCCCCTCGCCTTGCCGCTGACCGTGGTCTTTGGCCTTGAGCGCCTTCTTCAGCTCCATGATCTTATTGTTGAGCTTGGTGACCTGCTTCCCACCTCCGGTCGACATGGAGGGCGCCGGCGGCTTCACCGGCTCGCCGAAACACTGCCCCTTCGCGAGTCGCTTCGGTGAGTAGGGGGATGCACGCATGAGTCTGGGTGTAGAGGGAGGGGGGGGGGCTTATGAGATGTTGTTCAAACTCTACCAGACAGACCTTGGCATTCTTCCACGTCTCAACGTGCCAGGGGGCACGGTGGCGGATCTGGTTGAGACAGTACTGTTTCAAGCAATTGGCTTGATGCAATACGAATATTGTGTTATGTTTGGTGATGTTATAGCATTCGTTGTTTCGAAGATCATGTCGTGATACACCTATAGGAAACCTGGGACGGTCGGTCCTTCCGCAAGATGGATAGCATGTTGGGGGGCGGCACAGTTACTCCTTCCACGAGCCAGGGGGGGGGAGGCGGAGGTGGAGGGGGAGAGGACGTTTTTGCAGTGGTGGCCCACTCACGCCTCCCCGAGCGCGACAAACCGCGCCGACCGTGCGCTGGCGTTTCCGAATTGCGCGTCCGCCTCGGCCACGCGCGATGATGGGGAGAGGACATATCGGCACCGGCAGCACAGGTCGGGTCAGACGAAAGGGGCTGATAGCGAAAGAGGTGAGACGAATTCTACTGCGTGGCTGGTTTCGACACCACCACCGTCGGGCGCATTTCGACTATACATGGTCGATTCCTGGCGCCAAGAGGAGCTGGGAGAATCGGCTCCGCGAGCCCAGTCGCTAACACCCCCTGTGATATCCCCCCATTTCGTCCGCCCCGAACAAAGGAACTACACGTGTTTCGACGGAGTTTCCTTCGATGAGCGGCCATGTCGGCAAGACTTGACCTCAGCAAGCGTTTCTATATTTGCACATATGTAGTTTCGCTTTCCGCATCGTACAATCGAAGTCGCATAGATTCTGGCAAGCGTGAGGCCAAGACCGCCGAATTTGTGGCCAAAAAGTCCGCCGCTACATATCCTGCAACCCACCGCCTTGGTAACCCTATCCTTTCTAAGTCGCCCGCTTCAGCGTGAGACGGAACTGTACCAGCCTGCATCTGGTTGGTTGGATTGTGTTCGACCGTTCACGTATGTACTTCCGAGCCAGGGTTGATGGGATGAGGGCCCGAAGCCAAAAACAGAGGCACCGTAGATGGCAACAGATCGGTTAATTGTTCAAACTGCGTGGCCATTCTACTTAACGCACGTCCAACACCGATGCAAAAGGAGTCTCGGTTGAATGGTGGTTGCGCGGGCAAACATCAGATTCCGTGGGCCCCAATTTTTCTTACACGTTCCCCACCAGGTCCCCCGCGCAGCGTTATGGCGGAGCACCGCTGCCCTTTGTTGGCGCGCTCCAGTAGCCCCAAAAGATATTGCAACATTAAATAGTCAGCCTCTTTCTCGAGGCGTGCTCAGCAATATTGGTGCTCGCCTGATTTCATTGCCACAAAGCAACGTAACGGGCGAACCGTCTAGCAATCTTTTGCGCATCTGCGGCATTCGTGAGACCGTTCGCATCCATCGACCATGCAAAAAAAGGATCGCCCGCTTTGGCTGCTGGCCCGTCATTGTTCGGTGGGCGAAACCCAATACCATCCTACTTGAAAAAGATGGGCAATGATTGTGAGAAAGTTATTGAACATGCGGGGGACACGTGTCTTGAAGCTGTTGAAATGTATCTTTGGTATCGTGCCACAGTCGGAATACACCAGGACACATCTGAACGTATTATACCCAGTTTTCCATCTATGTCGTGAGTGTTGGCGCTGGCAGCACACATCCCTGGGCTCTTACATGGCGCACACAAGCCGAACGCCGTCATCAGACAACGTTTTTGTTCTAGCACTTGTTGCTACTCCGAATGTCCTCCCCAATGTCGAACACTGAGTCCCAGAAGCTACTTAGAGATGTGTTGGGCTTGCGAGCCCCATGCTACGAGCATGCAGTTACGAAACGCTTTGACGCCCAGAGAAGGAGGAGCAGCAGGTGGAGGAGGACCAGCCGCTCCAGCGGCAGCAAGGGAGAGACGTAGCGCGGGAAACGGAGGGGAGAGGAGAGCAGACAGTGGAGCGACGAAGAAGTGGAGCAAAGGATCCGTGGCTTCTCTTTTGGATGGTCTTCGGGGTCTGGAGTTAGCGAAGCTCGTCCCCGGCGACTGCAGCACACTGAGACGTGCTTTGTTGTTGTCGCCTTACTCGCGAGGTGGACATCTCTCGCGGTACCGCTCGTCGCGTCGCGGTTTTCTTTTGCTGCTCTACGCAGTGGTCGTTCCGATATCCTTCTCTCCCATGTCGTTTCCCATTCCCCTTTTTCGTGGTGTTCAGTCTTGCCCCCTCCGCTGCGCTGACCTTCTCTGACCACTCACAGACCGCATCATGAAGTTGCTGTGGACTTGGAAAGGAATGCGGAGAGGCGGAGGTCCCCACCCGCTCGCGCTGTCTGCTGACTCTCCCGCGCAGGATCAAAATGGATTGCGCCGGAGGGAAGCTTTGTGATCGTAGCCGTCTCGGGACGCGTAGCTTTATTGGAGAGGTCTGACGGCCGGTGCCGCCGACCCTGATCGACGACGACGACGAAGACGAGGGAGGAGGAGGAGCAGGAGGACAAGCAGGATGAGCAGAAGGAGGAGCAGAAGGAGGAAGAGGAGGCGGTGTGCGAGGCGGGGCAGCAGCAGGAGGACGCGGGGGACGAGCAGGAGGAGGAATGAGCAGTTGGAGGAGGCTGGGGCAGGAGGAGTGGCAGGAGGAGGGGGGGGAGAATGCGGCAGCGACGACGCTGACGTGGGCCTCTTCGGAGCGCTATCGGGAACCTCTGGGGAGCAGTTTGGGGGCCTCTTGGGGCTTCCTGGGGGCTTCTTGGAAGCTTTTTGGGGCCTCTTGCGGCCGCTTGAGCGCTCTTGGAGCCTCTTGGAGGCCTCTTGGGGCTTCCTGGGGAACTCTTGGGGCGGAAATCTCGAATTCTCGGTTCCTCGTCCCCCTCTGGGGACTCTCTTGGGCCCGTCTTGGGGCCCTCTTGGGCCGTCTTCGGCGCCTCGTGGGCCGTCCTGCATCCCTCTTGGGGAGTCGTGGAGCCCTCTTGGAGGCATCTTGGGCCCTCTTGGGGCGCTCTTGGGGGCCTCTTGGGCCGTCTTGGCCCGTCGGAAAGCCGAAAAGGCGAGAAGGCTGAAATCATTCAAAAAACCAAGGCAAAATTGACGATTTCGGCTCCTGGAGCCCTCTTGGGAGTGCTCTTTGCGCTCTCTTGAAGCTTCTTGGGGGCCTCTTGGGCCGTTTTCGAGCAGTCTTGAACATCTTGGGGCGATCGTTCGTCAATGCGTGGCGCTCTTGTACCGTCTTGGGGATGTCTTGGGGCGCTCTTGGCCCGTCTTGTGGCTTTTCTTGGCCTTGCTACCCCCCGGGAGGAAAACGAATCTGGGTGGCGACACCCCCCCCTGGGACCCCCCTGTGACCCCCCCCCCCCCAGACCCCCCCAGGACCCCCTCGGGACCCTCCCCCCCGCGCGGGGAAGGGATTAAAGGAAAGGGGCTTCCCTTCAACTGAACTACGACGTTGTCCAATGTCGCTGTGGACTGCTTGTCTGAGGAAGAGGGCCCAGGCGAGTGGAACTCAGGAAGACGGCGACGACGAGTCGAACGGGAAAGCCCGACTCGAACGGAAGAGCCCCTCACACACGCCGACAGGGTCGGCGGACTTTTCACCGCGTGGGTGACGCTAACAGGCCTTGCGCAGCTGGCTCTCCTGATAGACAAGGGGAGCAGGTCCGTCGGCGTCGGGGTGGCAGGAAGCGCCTCTGTGCCAGTTCGAACACTGGCAAGACCAGGGAGTTGTTGTTAAGTCCGTGGGCGCCAGGTGGTCCAAGACAGTCAGGCGCCCGTCAGCATGCGGCGTGGTGCACCGGAGAGGCAGGAAAGCGAAAGAGGAAGGAGCGCGAGAGGAGACAAAAAGGAGCCCGTTCAGACCATAAAAGGAAAGGGGACGCCGTAGTAGAATTTGCATGCGAGTTGCGTGAGAGACCAGGGAAACAGTGAAACAGAAATATAGTCATCTCTTTCGTGCAAAAATTCGCCCTAGGACCTTCCCCCAACAGGGGCACCACGGGTTACGCATCCCCAGGCGCCCCTGCAGTCGAAGCCGATGGTAGGGATGATCGACTTCCCAAGGGTACCCTTGCATCCTTGCCTCTTCGGTCATCTTCGGTCCATCCACAACCGCTTTCGAGGGCCAGCCCCTCTTCGAAAAGCTTCGACGTGGGCTTCCAAGGGGCTTGCATCCTCATCGCGCCTCCTCACTATCAGCGCTGACTGTGGCCAAGCCCCGTCGAGGCGGAAGAAGACCTCGTACAGACAGCCAGGGGCCTCCCCCGTGGAGGTTTCCGAGGGTGGTGCGACGCCCATCTGGCAGGGCCCGACGGCCCGCGGAGGGCCCCCCGGGAGAGCTCCCCTCCTCCTCCTCCTCCTCCTCCTCCTCCTCCTCCTCCTCCTCCTCCTCCTCGAGCAGGGGCAGGAGTGACAGCTGGAGCTATGAATATAGCAGAGGCCGTCCTGGACCATATTTTCCCCGGATGCCCCGAGAAGGCTTCCGGCGGCAACATCGCAAGACCAACACTGGCACCAACGAGAGTCCAGGACGCACGGTCGGCCCGAGGTGTAAGCTCGAGGTGAGTTCGGGGAGGGTTCCCTAGCGTTCTCCGTGATTGCCGTATGTTCTTGTGCATCTTGTGGGTGGGTGCCCTCGATTTTTCTTCAGTTTGGCCGGCGGAGGGTAGTATGTTCTTGAACTGTCCTAGGTCCGGCCGTAATGAGCACGTTTCAGGCCTACCCTGGAGAAAGCACGTGCTGGAAGGGATCCGCCCTAGCGTGCTCCAGGCCTGTTGAAAAGTATGCCGATCCATGGGCCACCTCGGACATCTTGAACCCTCCCTGCACGTCTCTCCGGGCCTCCTAGACGCCCCCGACGGGCTTCGAAAACGAGCCCGACGACAGACAGGACGGCGCCGAAACGGCCCCACCAGAGCCCCAAGTGAATCCAGAAACCTTTGCTGAATAGCTGGCCGCACATCCAACTCAATTGGCACTTGATCGTTTTCATATTTCTTTTCATTAAGTCATCTCCAGTAGTCGATGTGCTTGTTTTTGCGTTCGGCTCGATCGTCCTGTGGTGCTCGCCTGATCGCAGAGGTCCCCTCCCAGCAGCCCGCCGCTTTTCGGGACCAGACTTGGGAGCTCTTTTGGCAGCACAGGGAGTTGATTGACAGGGGCCTCGCATTCACCCAGGCCTCCCAGATGGGGTCCGAGTAGATGGGGTCGGCGGATCGCGCCGCACCGACGATGCATCGACGATGCGGCTTGATGCGGCTCGATGCGGAGCCCGATTTGCTTCACGTCGACGTCGCCGATACATCGCCGACGTCGACGATGCATCGCCAGTGCATCGCCGATACATCGCCGATGTATCGGCGATGCGGCGCAATCCTCCGACCCCATTTTGGAGGCCTCTAGTTCATTCATTCGTGAGGATTTCTTCGGTTCCGACCGAATGCACACGGGTTTGCACATGCGCGCCACCGCGCTCTCTGTTCACTCGACCTCTCGGCGCCCAGGAGCGGTTTTCTGCGCAGCTGTGTTGGTGCCAGTCGCATGCCAGCGTCGCCAGCCCCCCCCCCCGCCCCCAGTTGACCGCTAAAGGTCACTAGTCTTGGTCCCCCCCTCCCTTTTCTCTCGGTGGTGAGCAGGACTGGTCCCAAAACCTCCTCCTCCTCCCTCCTCCTCCTCCTCCTGCTCCTCCTCCTCCTCCTCCTCCTCTTCCACCTAGCTGTCGTCGTCGTTGTTGCGCGGCTGGTGGCGCGGACAAACATAAGTGGTTACCCTTGATACCCTTATGGGTAGGATCCCAGTCCTTCAATAAGGCCGCCGAATAAATGTTTTGTTATCTTGTATTGGGGGGCTAGAGCTAAAGACCGTTCAGGGTTACCCCTTGTGATGTTCTGAGCCCTCGTTTGGCCTGCGGTCAGGGACTGCACCTCCGCAGGACATTTGGGGCGAATGCACTGTCATTGTTTGCAGACCCCCCGTCACTTGAACAAAGAGGGACGAAGGCGAGGGAGTTCTGTTTCGGCGATGAGCGTGGGGGGGGAAGTGAGAAGGGGCGGGCCTCCTCAGAAGGCTCGAAAGTCCTCCGGCCTTCTGAAAAGTTTGCCGAGCCTTCCCCGAAGACACAGGACATTTCTCATCAGGCGCGAGGGCTTATGAGAAGGCCCAGCGCCTTCTGAGAAGGCTTTCCCCTTCTCACTTCCCTCCTCGCTCGCCGCCGACTGTTTCCTTCGTACACAGGAAACGGCGCTCCGAAGGCGCAGCGCTTGGTCCCTGTCCAGAACGGCCACGAGTTGGATCGCTGCCTCGGCGCGCGCTCTTGAAATGGTCGGGGGCGAATGGTCGAGTTAGACCCGAATAAGGCGAACGAGGCGTAGGTGCCAGGAGGAGGAGGCGGAGGAGGAGGATCGGATCGGGTCGGGTGTCCACAAAAGAGCTGCGAGCAGCTGCTGCCAGGGGCGTGTCGCGGCCAATCGTGCCACAGCAGGTCACAAGCCCGCGCGATGCGGGCAGCATGTAAGATCGAGCGGCACCCTCTGATGGTCCACGGGAAGATCGTTGGCTCATCTAGAGAAGCATGAGCAAATTGCATACGGGCACTTGACGCCAAGAAGACTTCCAAATCCCCAACACTGTCTGCCAACCATCTTCCTCCCAATAGGCAAGCGCGCGGCGAGCGCGCCTGGCCACGATGGCGTGCCCGACGGGTCGGGAGGCCAGGAGAGAGGCATGGCACAAACGATTGGATGGGTGCTGCTGCCGCTGCTGAACACCTTCACCTGCCACCTCATCCTTTCTCCCAGCGCGGGGGTCACGCCAGAGACAAGCCTCGGCGACAGCGCAGAGACAACGCATCAATGCTGCACAAGCCGAGGCTGCGCAGCGAAAAAAAAACAATACAGGCAAACACAGTCTGAGAAGCAGATTGCATCCGTCCTGCTGCTGCCCCCCCCCACCTCCATCCTTCTCATAGGCAAGCGCGCGGCGGGCGCGCCTGGCCGAAGATGGCGTGCCCGATAGGTCGGAAAAAAGCGAGAGCGCGGCATGGCACAGAGAGGTTGAGTGCTACTCCTGCCGCTGAACTCCTCCACACCGCCTCACCCGCACCCCCACCACGGGGGCCAAGCTAGAGATTAGCCTCGGCGGCGCACGGACAACACAGCACTGTTTCACAAACCTAGGACATGGAATGGAAAGTGTGGTCAGCAAACACAAAGAAACAACATTATGTTGCACAAGGTATCGTCCTGCCACCTCCCTTTGCATGGTGATGCGGGGTTAGATGTGAAGGACTACACGAGGCCCCAGAGACCAAGCCCAAGACGCACCGCAACTATGACCGCCCAGGAAGCCACTTTCGGGGAGATCAGAGCCTGACTTCACCCGTGTCCCGAGGTCGCAAGCACGCGACGCGTTCGCCTCGCTGGGCCTACAGGGGAAGACCTTCGGCCAGGCAGCCAAGCTGACGAGCGCCAAGCCGTGAAAAGGACGGCTCGAAACCCCAGTTCGAATTTGCGGGAGCCCCCCTGTGCAATTGTCGCCGCAGGGGGGGAATTACATCCAGCGCCCCACGGCCGTGCAATCAGGGGGGGAGGAGTGGACGCACGCGCAGCAGTGAAAGGAACGGCCAATGGTCCCAGATCGAACCTGCCGCACAGGTCCAGGAAAGAGCCTGCATGCAGGCTCAGCGCGCACGCAAACAAAAGAAACGCAGGCGGCAGCAACTTTGGGGCGAGGGCTTCGCGAGTTCTTTTCGGAGCGCCCACGATGGCCTCCGCCCCTCACGGATCGACCCTCCTCAGCTCGGCTGCCGTGGAAGAGAGCCGAAGCATTGGCGCATGCGGGCATTTAGCCGGGCCGACCAGATCGACCCAACCACATTGGTCCATAAATAGTTTGCAAACAAGACAGGGCAAATGATAATATGTGTGAGTATTGTTGTAGCCGCTTTAAACCACCTATGCAGATCAGCCTGGACACATTTCTTCTCCTGGCCGTTTAAACCACCTACACAAATCATAGCCGCGATAGGAATGCGCCTAGCAGCTGCTTATTTTGCTCTTCTTCGTCGCAATGCTCCAGCACGAGTTGCCAGTATTCTGGTCAGCGCTGACGGGGACAGGAGGAGGAGGAGGAGGAGGAGGAGGAGGAGGAGGAGGAGGAGGGGGAAGAGGAGGAGGGAGGGGGGGAACAGGAAAAGGGAACGCAAATATATCTTCACTCTCCTGAGTCGGAGGCAAAGGTTACGCCTCGGCGGCCGAGAAGATGGCTATATTATGAGAAGTATCCACCTCCTGCTCCTCAGCCAGAGCATGGTCTGCGTGGTTGGGGGCCCAATGAGAGATCGCTGAGCCTACTCTCTTGAACCTACCTAGAGCGAACTCAGGCCCTTGCCAGGAGCATCTGGAGAAACCGAAATCGAATCAACAAATAGTCGGAGCAAAGCATCAGTCTCGGCCTGGTCAGCATCCGGCACGCAGCTCTCGACCGATGGAATGACGGCACCAAGGAGCGCCTGACCTAAGACTCTGCACCTCGCCTCTTGGTAAACTTTCTTGGGGGCCGTTCGGAAGCGATTATTGGTGGGATCCCAGACAAGCAACGTTGCATGAGCTCTGGGCCCGTTACTACACTTGCCTCCTCCAGGCGCGTCATGCAACATGCCGTGCAGCGCATCTAGTCGTACCGCAAGGATCTCCGTGGGAGCTCTACCGGCTTCCTGTCCGAATTCATACTCATCACAATTTGCATATGACGCACGCGGGTCACTAGCAAGGGCTCTCACGGGTTTACAACTCCAACAGGGAATTGCGCGAGGCCCCCAGGTTGGGGGAGCAGGGCGCTCTCCCCATCCGGTTCCTCCTAAGCCAATACAGAAAGTAATTCACTAAACGGAATGAAAAGGACATTTGCAATCTGCACATGCAGACGTTGTCTAGGAACGAGAGCCTGCACACCCCATGGGGCTGCCCAAGAACGCAAGGGGGGAGGGCCCCCGCCCTTCCAACGATCTGGCGAAAACGTTTCGCACGGCCCCCCCCCGCCCCACGGCCGCCACGCGGCCTGCTCAAACATGCCCAGTGCAAATGCTAGCAGATGCGACCTTGCTAAAGTCACCTGCGCCCTTATCGATGCGGATATCGATTGACAACACACGCAACTCAAAATTGGGATGAATCGTCTCAAGCAGTATCTTCACAGCTGCCTGGGCATTCCCCCTGGCGCCGTTGGCCGCAAACAAATTAGCAATGGAAGCATTCCTGCGCATCAACTTACGAGGGTGGGGTCAGCCAGGGCCCCGGCATAGGATTCACGCCCATTGGGCCAGCCCAAGCACAAGCCGCGGACCGATCCTGTAGCGGCCTGATTTGCGTCAAATTGCCGAAGCCACTCTCTAGACCAACCCGTGGCTCGCGGGAGAGTGATTTGAATTTGTTGCGCCTGCTCGCGCGCGCACATATCCTGCGCCATCTGTGCTGATCGATCGACGGGGGCAGGAATCGCGCGCGACAGCGCCTCCGCATGCAAGGTTGCGCATCCCTTGCAGCGCGCCCGTCGGTTGGCCCGATGCTTCCCAAGGGCCAACCTTTGGCGTTCATCTAGCGACAGCACAGGCACGTGCATCAAATAACATACCAAACAAATGACACCCACGTCGTGACGTGGCGGAGGAGGAGAGATCTCGACGATATGGAGCGGCGGCAAGCGGCACACGTCGGCCCAGACACGCGCCGTCCAGCCAGCCCTGCGACCGCGACGCGCAAGGAGCGCACGCGCGCACCAAGAGATGCAATTGACAGGGCTTCAACATCGCAGAAAGGGCACCTCATGTTTGGCACCAGTGAGCCATGCTCGACATCACGAGCAAGCGGAAGTCCCACTCTGCGCGGTCAGGAGAAGCCTTTGTTGCCACCGAGCTCCACCCAGATCTCGTCGAGATTTCTCAACACACGCCTCGACCGCCGCAGCCAGGATGCGCTTCCAAGCCTGGGGCGATACGTTCACCTTGTAAACCCAAATTTGCATGTCTGAGACGGGTGTAGGGAAGGATACGCGGGCGTGAAGTCTAGAATGCAGCCAAAGCAAATCTTCCTGAACATGATGTGGCCTGTCTGGAGCGTAGTTGAGCAACTAAGGAATTTGGGGCCGATTGCAATACTTGCCCAAACAATCGCAGCCGAAAAAACACATAGCAATGCCAGCTGCAAGAGCCATAACGCCATCATCTGTTGGTCCGTGAGCTTCGAGCCTAGGTAGAGGCAATACTCCCTTGTAGCGTTTAGCAGAACTGACCCTCCATGTGACTACATCATTTCCGTGCAGATCGCACCGCGCATATTCACCAAGCGAAGCCGAGTTGAGTACAAACGAACCCGTAAAAACATAAAAAAAAAAAAAAAAAAAAAAAAAAAAAAAAAAAAAAAAAAAAAAAAAAAAAAAAAAAAAAAAAAAAAAAGATTGCGCAGTAAGGCGCGCCTAAACGTTTTGCCTTGCTGCGTCAACGGGACTCGCGCCCCTGCCTCCCTGCGCACGAGCTCAGGGCCGAGTAAAGCCCTATCCGTGAGAACTGCT
Source organism: Prorocentrum cordatum (assembly GCA_963575745.1). NCBI lineage: Eukaryota > Dinophyceae > Prorocentrales > Prorocentraceae > Prorocentrum > Prorocentrum cordatum. The sequence continues at coordinate 146,229 of CAUYUJ010014568.1, read as the reverse complement.
CCAAGACACACCGACCTGCGAACGACGCGTTTATGCATACCACGCGTGAGCACGCACGCAGGTAGCCGCGCTTCGAGCGTGTGAAACACATGGCGCCGAAATTATGCAAAGCCAGGCCCGTGTATATACAGCGTGTTTTCCACATTGCCCACTTGAATATGCGGGGCCAAACCTGCCGGAGCAAAAGAGTTGAACACAATCCTTCAAACATCGTCGAGGCGCCTTTCAAACGCGCCCATGGAAGCCAGGAGCGGAACCATAACAATCGTCTGCGTAAGGTTGTCCAGGGAACGAAGCCTTCCTCTCATCGATGGCAGCCTCGAACACGTTGGCGCCCGGCGCGGCCAGGGCGAGCAAGATGTCGAGCGCCTCCAGCTGTCAAGCTGCACCATTCATGACCTTAGCGACGACGAAGTGAAAAAGAGCACCCCCGAAAGGGGGCCCCAGGGCGCGCCCCGCGGAAAGTCGCAGCAATCCGAGTGGCCCTTGGGAACAAAGACCAGCCCATCTTGAAGGCCTCGTCGACCATGTTCTTGACATGATCGTTGCGGCCATGTCGATGCAGGCACGGCAATTATTGAAGTCGTTCTGCCAGCATAGGTAGGTAAGAGTTTGGGAGGCCAGCAACGGACAGCAGCGCTTTCAAATATTCGGGAGTGCGATCTGTCTTGAGCACGAGCTCCCTGGTCGCATAATAGAACACGCCCATGACATCCACAAGGAAGCATTGCCAGACAAAGCCCAGCTTTTTGAGCATACTTTTGCAATGCTCCAGCCGAAAGCATGGCTAGCTGCGCACCTCTACCTGGGACCCCAGCGCATTGATGCGCTCGCACTGCATTGCTGGCAGAATCTTGCGCCGAAGACACGCATGCTATTGCTCGTCTATGCGTGATGCTATTAGAACTGATCTCGAAGCCGACGCAGTACATACATTGCTGTTCGCTTTAGGTGTCCTGGGTAAACCCCACCCTTCCAGTGCAGCGGTTCAGATATCAGTAGACCCGACTTGACAACCAATGGATAGTGTGGCTTTGCCATGGAATTTGCAAATGCACATGCACACACACCATGAAGCCCGTCAGAATGACCAGCGTTGTTCTCAGTGCGCCTGAGATCCCTGTGAAAGTCATGGAGAGAGGGGATGTCATTTACATGCCGGTTTGCAGCATCATGTGGTAGACACGTGTCAAACGTACGCTCATAAACAGAGCTCCGTAACCTGCTGGGCCGTCGAGACGAGCCCCCCGTCTTGAGCTTAGCGATGTTGTTTGCCTGCTGAACCAAACCTGCGCAGCGCGGAAAAGGCATCGCCGATTTTTTTGCAGGCGACAAATCACCAATCGAGTCAGCCAAATCATTAAGGGATAGACCGATCGACGTCCCGACGCGAATGATGATGAGCAGCCTTATTAAGGGGCCGTAGAAGAATAAATCGAAAAGCTTGAACACGATGGGATAGACGACGACATAGAAGAGCCAAGCCCAACCAGCATCTAGAGCCAGCACCTGATACATCAAGCCTAGGAACATCGCCGAGGAACCAGAACCACTTAACCCTCGCTGAAGCATTATAGAACCTCTCTTGGTCACAGCTGAAGTTGTCAGGCCAGCAGGGACTGGAACGCCTCCTTGGCCAACTGACCAGATCGGCCCGCAGTCGCTTGCAAATTGTGATTGGTTGTTGGGCCCTAATCAGCTGTAAACATATCTTCCATTTTCTGCGCCATAACATGCCACGCTCAAAGCAGGACTGCCCGCCACAACTTGGCCACTGACTGCCTGGCCTGCCTCAGACATCTGCGATGCGACCGAAGCGAAGCCAAGCAACCTAACGTAACCTCCGACAAACCTGTCTTGATTTGCTGCACATCGTGGTTAGCGAAGCATGCCTCCATACCCTGACGCATTAAATATTCGCCAGCTGTAGAATTGTCTTGGGTGGATGATATTACCCAGAGCTGTTACGGTTCGGTCAAGTTCGTGACCCAGGCGTTAGTAAAAGCAGGATCTACATTGAGACGACTCTGCCACAAAGCTCGCCTGACCATAGCCTCTATTGCACAGATAGTTTGCAGCAGCCCTCAAGTTGCCCGAGAAGTAGCCCGCAAGCTTGCCCAGCACAATGTACGTATAATTGTGGGGCAAAAGGTTGTCGATTTAGGGGTGGATAGAGGTCGGGATACGAGGGCTAGACCGTCGTCGGCAAGCAGGGAAACAAGTAGGAGCAGCCGGAAAGCTAGCAGCACCAGGTCGTCGCGGTCGCGCAGCAGCTCGTCGAGTAATCCAGCAAGGTAGCATGGCTAAAGTAAATTATGATGCAGCTGTCCACGGAATACCCCCCCGTCGACAGCGCAGGCCTGGCGGCAAGCGCTGGGCAAGACTCTTCCCAGTACCTTTAGAGGCCGCTGTCTGGACACATTGCTCCAGATCGAGCTGGGCGACAAGGACCCTGCAGTGGCACAAGTTTGGCGAACGTTAGACTCTTGGCGTTCTATCATCACTTCAGGAGCTCGAGCTCGTGCTTTAGCTCTTCGCGATTAGGATGTCCATCTCGCTCGAGCGCGCGCTCGACCTCAGCACGGGTGGAGGAAGGCGACGGGCCCCGCAAGAGCTACCATCAACACCCTCTTGGACCTCAATTAGGATCCAGCGGGCCTTGGGATTGGACATCGGACCAAGGGGGGCAGTTTTTGGCGACAGAGGAGATTCTCGAATCAAACGCTGTCGACATAAACGACCTTAAGAAGGAGTTAGCCAGTGCTGTCAGGAGGAGGATCTGAAGGAAAGCAGCAAGCCATCATGAAAGCGAAGACATAGCAGCAGGAGTTTACCTTGAGGACATCCGCAGACAGTTGAAGGTTGCTCGTGCAGCCGAACAGTATGCGCGGGCAGGTTCTTTGCTCACAGTTTCCACGGGAGGCCAGTGGCCTCGCACCCGCATCAAGCAAGTTTGTCAACTGCCCGATGATTATTCAGAGCTGTGTGATAGATGTGGGGAGGAGAAGGAGAACAACTTTCACTGGATCTGGGGATGCAGATGTAACAAGGAGCTGCCCACGGTCAAGTCGACCGACTTTCTCTTGTCTCGCGCTTACACGCAGCACGAGGCCCAGCCGTCCTTATGGCTACGAGGTGCCACGCCTGCTGCTTGGAAAAGAGTTACCCCTACACCGCGCGAGGAAGACGCCGAGTTTCATGCACACGGTGAATTTCCAGTTTCCTCGGGCATCTTGGTGGGTGCGGGTGGCGCGCCTGGCGGGAAGCATATGTCATCTGACATTTTTCGACGTGTTGCCTTGGCCTACATTGTGTTCAGGCCGTTCGACCTTGCAGAGCTTGAGCCGCAACTAGAAGCGACCAGGCAAGTTTCTGGAGCAGTCTGTAACGAGCAGACGATAAACCACGGAGAGTTGTCGGTTTTTTTTGAAGTTGTTGGAGGACTCCCCCGAGGGCCCTTTCTTGATCTACATCACCGATAGCTCGTATCTTACCCAAGGTTTCCAGAAACTTTAGCACGACATGTACCCCGACACGTACAGAAATGAGTGGAAGAGGGTTCGCGCCGCTGTCGGTCGTCGTTCGGTCAGTGTCGTGAAGATCGAGTCACATATGTCTGCTGAAAGAGCCGCTCTGAAGGGCACGCCCGTTTTCGCTTACGTAGGCAACTATTTAGCAGATAAACTAGCGGACGACGTAGTCGGTAGATATCAGTTATCCCATGGGGGGGTGAAAGCCGTGGAACTCGGCTTCGCCCTCTCCAAAAGTATACGGAACCGAGCCACCGACGCGTTCCTCAGTAGATTCGCCGGGCAGTCTCAGGCCGTTGGCCCCAGGGCCCCCCGACGGCCTCGATCCAAGCCGAAGCCGATGCCCAAGGCCCCTGGTCAAAAGCTTAATGTCGGCCCGAAGATGGCCAAGCTCATGGCCGATAGTGCCCATGAGATGCAGCCTGTAGAAGCTGGGGGGAGATTTCAATGCCTTAAGTGTCTGTCGGTGGTCTCGATTAATTCACACGGGGCAAAGCCCTCACAAGAGTTTCTTGCAATCCCCCGTGTGCCTGCCGAGCCTTGGACGGGTCCCGTCCGCGGCGTGAAATCCGTGCGCTGTGCTTTCGTCGGGCCCCCCTTTGTGCACTCGACCCATCAGATGGTAGCCACACAGAGAGGGACTTTCCTGTGTCTGAACTGTGGGTCCCACGCGACCCGCAGCAGCCGAAACCTGCTGAAGGTGTGCCAGCCGCGGACTCCTGCGGGCCAGAACTTTTGCGATAAGAAGTTCATGAAAGGCCTAGCTTGAGGCCCATTTCCAAACCCTCCCACAACGGGACGCCACTGCTTTTTGAAACAGACCAATGGTCATCTGAGCGTCCATACCCTGACGCACATGCTGCGCAACGAGCGCGCAATGTTCTGTCGGGGTCACCGCCCAAGCTGGAGCAGGGCATTCCCGCATGTGCACGCTGACTGCGCGCAGGCACTCTGGATCCTGCAACTTGCGCCTGTCCACCTGTGGCCCCGCAGATATCATGCTCGGGCTAGCCCGCGCCGCAGGCGCGGAAACGTTGACACAAACTTGGGCGAGGTAGCGATCGGGCTGTGAGATTGTGAGCTCCACTTCCCGATTCACACTTGATCCCGAGGAATACGCTAGGCAAGAGTTGGGGACCCCGATGTAATCGATACAGGAAATAGCCACCAGGAGGTGCCCAGGCGTTGTGCTCAACCGACGGCCCACGGAAGGCACGGGGCAAACACAAATCCAATTCCTGACCAGCCGCTCTTCGCAAGGTAGTTGCAGCTGGCTTCCACCACACCTGCATTTCACTGTCATGATGCCCTGAATGAGGTGCATGAGCCACGCAAAAGGTAACACTTAGCGATGCACGCGAAAGGCTGACGACCAGCAGGGTAGGTGTAGCAACCGCCACGTTAAGCTTGTTCCTGGAAATTCTAGAGTCCTTCCAGCCCGGGACCAGTTCCTTATATAAACAAATATAAACCAAGCCATACCGAACAACCGTGATTCCCGCTCTCATGACGCGGCCCATGCAGTACACGACACGAGCCAACATGATACCACCTTGGGTTAGGCATACGTGTCTCAACCGCGCCAACAACCGTAAAATCATGATGGCGAAATTGTTCAGCTAGAAGCCTGGGACGACCAGCCATACATTCACCAATAAGCTTGGGGCCTTGCAGGTGCCTTCTGCTGCCATATTGCTTGCCCATGCACTTGATATCTTCAGGTTGCGGCAAAGTGAGCACGTCAGCGGGAGCTAGCTTAATCTCGAACCTCGAGGAGGCATCCGGCCCCTGTTGGCCCTCAAGCGTGAACAAGATTGGAGCATGCCCTGCACATTCGCGCATTGGCGGAGAGGCTGCAGGCAAGAGCGGGTCGGCAATCATCAGCTCGCCGTCCCTTACCATTGGATACTGAAGTCGCCCGCGCATCGGCATCAAAAGACATCCATGCCCATATCGCCGACAATGGGTCTTGGAGGAGAGGGAGCCAAGGGCATGAAACTCTGTTCTCTATGAGACCCGTGCTTGCCAGTGCCGCAAGTGTGTCCACATACTCGTTAATTGGGTGCTGCGCATGCGCGTGAGCATGACTATGTACAGCCGTGTGTTTGTAAGACAGGATATACTGAACGTAAGCCTGAGGATCAGCTTGCTAATGGAGGTATATCCCATAGCCTCTGTGCTGCATTCATGACCGCTACGTTGTCAAGATAGGAATGATACTGCATAGCCGAGAAAGGAGCTTGAAGCGCCCAAGACATTGCCCACACAACTGCGAGCGTCTCAGACACCAAGCTCAATTGAGAGGGCGATACACCGAACGCATCTCGCAAAAACGCTCCAGCATGATCGACAAAGTAATGAGACTGTCCATCCCCAATACAAGAAGGGCACAAAAAGCCCAAGACGGTTTCACCTCTGAGGGAGCAGAACCTTCCGCTTCCATCAGTGAAAATCTCAATACGTACTATGTCGGATAAGTCACAATTCCAATCCGATTGAGAATCGAAGATCTCCTTGGAACAACCCAACATAAACCGTTCATGCCTCCGCCCATCAGTATTGAGTACATCATTCCATGGACGGAGGAGTGACATTGGGAAGTCAGGATTGTCAATATATCCTGAGCTGACTCCTTTTAATTGCGCATAATTTCCATGATCGGAGGAGTCGCGACCGATCATGCCAGAACTTGAGGCTACCCCAACGGCTCGTAGCCTCTTCGCAGCAACAAGTCGTCGATGCCGTCCGCACTTGCAGGGGATGCCGCCGCCACCGTCTCCTTCGCAGTGTCGCCCGCCGCTATAGAGATATGCGCTGGCCCTCTGCGGCCAGGGGGTGGACTGCGTGTCTGTCGGTGTCTCACTTGATCTGCGTCTTGGGACCTGTGAGCTCCTCGCTTCGGCGTCGCCACTGGTTGTTGTCGAGCCACTCGAAGTGGGGCTGCAGCTGCAGAAGGGGGGGCTGCCGCCTCGCCCTCTGCTGCCCTCGCCCTTTTCCGCCGCCCCGGCATGCGGGGCACCCCCGCGTAAGGCCGACATCAGCGCCTCGTGCTTGTTGTTGACCATGATGACCTGGGCACCTACGGCATTCACACTCGCATCTATGTGTGAAACTGGTAGGCCGTCAGCTTAGTAGCAACTTGTGCCAACTGTCGCTGCATGATGGTATATGACAACTGTTGTTGATGAGGTGCCTCTGCCTTGCTGGGAAAGTTGAGGTCGGACAGGTAGTGGTGCTCCTGGAAAAGACGGGGCAGCCTGTTCGCTAGGAGGCGTGTCTGTCCCCGTCACTTCTGCTTCCATAGGTTGATGACTGGTACTTAGCTCGTTCATCGCTTCGTGATGCCTTCGAACCCATTCACAGCAAGATCTCTTGTGACCTGCTACTCGCTCAAGTACTGCTTTGCACTTTTGTGCCGTCGATGTCCTGAAGCCTTGACCCCGACCTCTGGAGACCAGATTCTTGCCTGGACAGCTGGTCCTTGAGAGGACGACAAAGAATGTATGGCAGTCAGCACAACTGAGCACCATGATCGTTCTTCGTATGCCATTTCCCCTGACTTTTCGTTGAGCCTGATGGTGCCAGCTAGCACTCCCAACTGCTGCCGGCACTCGGTAATGAACACGCTCCGTTTTTTGGCCGTCGCAGAGGAATATAGCTCCCCGTGCCTCCGAGGGAAGAGCAGGTATGATACTCAAAGGTCTCTGATTTTCGTCTCTGGATCCATCCTCCTCCTCCTCGGCAAAAGAAACTGACGGCGATGTCGTACGCGGAAGACGCCTTGCTGATATCGGTTTCTTCTCTCCGTCTGCCGCCGCTGTAGATGATATGTTCCTTTGCCAGCTCGGGTCCTTTCTCTTCCACGCGGGCCCTTGGACTGAGGGCGTGTTTGGTTGTTCTTGGCCCAAGGTTGCCTTTAGAACGTATCCGCAACAGGCGCTGAGCCATACTCGGTCCGTGGGACACCGCAGCTTCTGCAGCAATGCCTCTCCAGGAAATTGGAGGTAGCACACGCTGCACAGAACTAGGAGTTGGAGGACATTGAATGATGCTGATTGAGTAGCCGTCTTGCCTTGATAACCGAGACTTCAGACAATCTGGCAATTACGCGAGCCTGAGCTCGCGCTGCCCGCTGGCGCCTATGCCAGGCGGGATGAGTTTTCTTCCGCCGCAATCCAGGAATTTCTGCAGGCGCGGTCAGCCGCACGCAGCGGCCAACGCGTTGGCACCGAATACTGGTACAGTATATGGAGTATGCTGTGGCCAAAAACTGCAATCGCCCCGCCTCGTCGCTACTCTGGTAGCGGACCCAGCTGGGAATTTGGATGGGGGGTCGCCGCGTTCGGGCCTCCTTCTCGGAGGAGGAGGAGGCGGAGGCGGAGGAGGTCCCGTGCGGGGAGAAGGCTGTATAGCGAGCTTACGCGTGAACGATCTTGTCAGTCGGGTGCCCGCCCACTAGTTGTGGGCAGCGCTCGGCTACCTGTGCAAAAGCTGCCTGTGCTGCTGGAAGCGAGCACCTGCTGCCCCCCCCTTTCTGCTTCGCTCACCCGCATCCGAGCATCAGTGCTTTCTCGTCTCTTCTCCCCAACGCAAGAATCCCTGATCCTTTCTTCAGCTCTTTCCTGGGCCCTGAGCCCACTTGCGTGTGGCAAACCCCGCCACGATGCAGCGCAGCACCGCTGCGTGAAGGCGATTGGGCTTAAAACTCGCTCCAGTCCAGTGCCTTGTTTGAGCTGGCGCGGGTCTTGAACACCGGTGACCTCCTCCTTGTCCGCCGCCTCTTTCCCTCTCCCTGTTCGGGTGTTGCTAGAGGTGCCCCTGGCCCAAGGTGCCCCTAGGATTTCCACCAAGGAGCACCCCACAGCCTTCAGAGAACCCCTCACGAGGCCCAGAGGGTCACAGGGGCTCCAAAGTGGATCGAAAAGCTGAGGGGCATCTTGGGCCAGGGGCACCTCTAGCAACACCCGACCTGTCCAAGGCATCTTGGAGACTTGTTTGGGGGCTTCTGTAGGAAGCCTCCCCGTCGGGGATCTCGGGTCCGTGTCGGGCGCAATGGTTCTACAGAGCGCTGCTGAACAGGCTCGATTGAAACGCTGGGGGACGTCTGGGCGGGTCTTGCGGCTTTCTTGGAGCCCTGTGGGGCCGCTTTGGGGGGGTTGTCTGACAGCTTGGGGGCTGTACTTCCGCGCTCTTGGGGCCATCTTGGACCTCTCTGCAGTCGCCTCGGCGATTCTGGAGCATTCCCGAGGCGATCTGCAGCCGAGGAGCATCCGAGGCACAATGCATGGGGGGGCGTGCATTGAGGGTTTTATGATCGGGGTCCTCAGATTGTATATTTGATTTCATATTTCTGTAGCGCAAGTCTGCCCAAGTCACCGCGTGACGCACTTGGCAAGAAAGTTCAGCGTTTTCCAGTGTCGCTGATCACCTTCGGTTTCGGGGGCCTCACGGGCTGTCGAGTGTGGTCACGGGTAATGGCATTAGTTTCTGACCGTTCGCGTTGGGCGTGCTTGCCCGTGGCGACAATTCGTTGGTGTGCAGAGCTCGGAAGTGTGGCCACATGTCATGGAATTGATGTCTGCCCGTCCACGTTGGCCGTACACGCTCATAACGATAACATGGTTGATATGTTAGCCAGCGTGGACCCCAAACAGGGCGTTTCTATCAACCTCTGTTATGCAATGTGTGTTGTGCAACCTGTGTAACGCAATATACAATATACGTTGTGCGATCCCTGCTGTGCCAGATTTGCGGAGCCATATACGTTGCGCAACCGATGAGGTACAACAGATGGTATACAATAGATTCGGGCAAGTATCGTATTACATGATGTGTAATGCAAACATTGTTGTGCAATAGATGGTGTGTCGTCGATGTGGTGCGCATTATATGTTGTGCAGCTTATGATTAGCAATGTGTGTGGTGATATCTCTGTTGTGAAATATGTTTGGTGCAGTCCATGTGGTGCAGTCTACGTTGCGCAATCTGCGTGGTGCAATTCATGTTGGGCAGTCAGTGTGGCGCAGGCCTCGTCGCGGCGACGAGGCGGCGACGGGGCGGCGACGGCGGCAACATAGCCGCCAGTCCGGCAGGCAGGCCCAGTGTCTTCGAGGAGAAGTAAGAGCTTTTGAGTGCAAGCACCGTATAAGCCACGGGTGCGCGTGCGCGGGATAGGCTTGAAAACATGATTCGGGGGGCGTCGTTGTGGTCGTTGTCCCAATTGCCATACATTCCTACGCATTCACCCTCGTAGCTCGTTGGTTGCCCCCAGCTTGCCACTCTGTGGCAACGGAGGTATCACTCATGAGGCTGACGCTGGTCCGCCGACCCCGTGAGGAAACACAAGACCACGGGTGAGGTCTTTTGGAGCCGTTGTGATCGTTGGGAGGACCTTGTGAGGGTCTTTGGGTCGTCTTGGTGCCGCTTGTGGATTCTTAGGCGCCCGCTGGCAGTTGACGGGGTTTCTGGGAAAGAGTGGGAGGGGGCCGATGAGGAGGAGGAGGATGGGGTGGAGGAGAAGGGAGATGGAATATGATGATAATGTGACGAGGAGAGAGGGGAGGGGGAGGCGGGGGAAAACCAGAGGAGGAGCGGGTGGAAGAGGACGACGAGGGAAGTGAGGAAGAGGAGGAGGCGGATAATGAGTAGCAGCATGAGGAGGATTGGGAGGATGGGGAGGAGAAAGAGGAGGAGGAAGAGGAGGTTGAGGAGGAACGGGAGGCGCGCTGCATTCTCTGTCTCTGTGGGTGGCGATTGGTGGAGGGCGCGTTGGACGCTGTGATGCGTGGTACCTTGGCGGTTCCCTCGGCAGCGTGTTCGGTTGTCCGGAGCCAGTGTGTGGGAACGTTTGGCCGTTCTGGGGCTTCGGAAGCGCGAAAACATTGAAACCAACAGGAAGCCGTAACGTTGGACACCTCGGCGGCAGCTCGGCCTTTTGGAAACAGTTCGGGGACGTATTGGGGCCGTTTGAGCGCGCTTGGAGGGTTTTGTATGGATTTTTGCACGCGCCTTTGGTTTTCCTTGGGTTTCAAGTTGAAGCCGCCTGGCGGTCAATCTCAGAAGAGAGAAGACATGAATACATCCACGTGTGAGGCCGTCCTGGGACTTTCGGAGATCCGTTTGGTATCTGTTTGGGGGGCCTGCTGGCGGTCTTGGGGTCATCTTGGGACGGAAGGCTCGAAATGTCGGTTCGAGGTACCTTTCTTGGGCTCCTTTTGTAGCCTAATCGGGGCCGCCTTTGGCCATCTTGTGCGCCTCTGGGGGCGTCTTGGGGCATTCGTCGGTGCTTGTGGACCGTCTTGGAGCCTCTTCGGGGTTCCCTGGGCGCCTTGAAACGAATCTGGAGGGTCTTCTTGAGCCGTAGACAAAACATCGGTTCTGCGACAAAAAAATGTGTTCAGAAGGATTAAGTATGACGAAATTTGCCTCTTGGGGCTCTCTTGGGGGCACTCTTGGAGCCTTGCTGAAATCTTGGAGATCCCTCTCGCAGTCGTGAGGTCATCTTGGTTGTTTCCGAGCTCTCCTCGGCATGTTGGAACCTAGTTTGAGCCAGCTGAGATGGCATCTTGGGCATCTTGGAGACCACGGTGTGTAGATTTCGAGGCTGGGAGCCCCAGGGGTGCGTTGATGAGCCCAGTCACCCACCCGCTCCCCTGGGGGGGGGAAGGCGGAGGGGGACAGCCAATCATCCCGCACGCCGTCTCACCCCCGGCAAACGGGGGTCGGCGGAGTGCCGAGTGCCTGCCCGTTCCCGCTGGCCGTCATTGCGCATTGATAACATCATATCAGAGCGTGAATTACCTACCCCCCTTTGGCTTCCAGGCAAAACCACGTCATACCACGCGCCTCCTTGTCAAGCGGCCTGACCAGTACATGCCGTAGTTTGGCCTCGTTTGGTACCTCTTGGGAGCGAGGGTGGTCAAAAGCGAGGTAGGTTCGATGTGATCATCTCAGTTGTGTTTCAACGCGTCTCGCCCCTTACGGCCCCAAGGAGGTTGCTGTGGACGTCTTCGGGAAGTTTATCGGCCCATCTTCTGGAGATGTTGGGCCTTCGGGGGCTGCATTGGCTGTCTTTCGATCGTCTTGGGGTGTCTTGCAGCCGGTGGGGGGCGGCATTTGTCTTTCGGTTGGGGTCTGGAGGCCGAATCGCGGGCGCGGGACCACTGCTCCAAGAGTGGGGGGGTGGGATCTTCGGCACGAGATCCTTCCAGGGGGCGGTCGGCCCCAGAGGACGACAGAGCCCGAACCAGACAACGAACAGGCAGGTGGACGAAATTCCAGCGCCAGCGTGCCGCAGGCACGGCGGCGCGTCTGAGGTGCATTCGCCGTCAAAGTCGTTCGCGAGTCCATAGAGGCATCCAGGACGTGCTCCTTCTCCCTCCTCTTCACAGCCTCCCCCCCCCCCCACTGGCGTTTCGTCTCCATTAGGTGCATGGTCGCCGCTACCAGTAGTTACGCCAGCAGGCGGTTGTGCACCGTGTCGGGAGCGCCTGCTTCGTTGGAAAGTGCCCCGCCCGACGTTTCTCCGTGCCTGGTATCTGTGTGCCACACCACCACGTCATCCTCGCGGTTGCCATGCTGGTGCGTGTTGAAGAGTGGACGCATGTTCTCGTGGTGTAGTGTTTGGTGTCATCTCTTCCTTGTGGGCGCGGGATGTGGAATCCCCAGGGCGCGCGCTATCCCAGTGAGCGTCACCCCGCTCAGCTTCCCCGATCGCACGCGGCCCCATCATTGCGCCCTGCGTCGTATTGAGGGGCACCGGTGGACAGGCACAAGCTGGTTCTAACACCCGCTCTGAGGAGAATCGAATCCTGCGAACGCGTGGGGCAGGCAGCGCCCCCTCTGGTCCCGCGCCATCATGCCCGCTCCACCCGGCCGCTGCGCCGCGAGGAGCGAGGCTTCGGGCAAGATTCAGGAGGAGAAAAAACACACAGACACAATTAATCGTCGATCCCCCAGAAAATATGGGAAAATATGGGAATTGGGCGGGAAGACAAAAACCCAGAAAATATGGGAAAATATGGAGAATTATTTTATTTGTGTGTATTTATTTGTGTGTCCTGGGGCCCCTTGAAAGATGGATTGGACTACGTAGAGTGGCCAGCGACTGTGTCCTCATCGTCCCCGTCGACAATCGTCATCATGGTGTTCCTCGGTTTTTCCCTACACGCCCTTGATGGAGTCCTCCTGTTCATACCGCCCACTCCCTCCCGCCTCCTATATAGCAATATGTGGTGAAGCAGTTTCAGCTCAAACAGATTTGGATCGAACACGGGGATGTTCGAAATGCTGCTCACGATGTGTTCTGATGCCAGATGCTAGACATTAGGCTCAGATCCAGACCAGGTGCTACTTCCTTCGAAGCGGACATAAAAAGTTATGCGAGGACTAGGCACTGGAGCGCGGCGTTGCATTCCTTTCAGGAATCGTCAAAATTGCATTCGCACGTCAGTGAGAGCCTCTACACGTCGATCATCAGCGCACAAGGAAAAGGCAGGCAGTGGCAGCGGGCGCTGGCGCTGCTGAGCGAGATGTGGAGTGCGAAACTGGAGCCAAACGTCATCAGCTACAGCGCCGGGATCAGCGCGTGCGAGCAAAGCGGGCAGTGGTTGCAAGCTTTGGCGTTGCTTGGCGACATGCCAGAGGCGAAGTTAGAGCCCGACGTCTTCTGATCTACAAGTCTGGGCTGGGCCATGCGCGGGCAAGTGTAGAGATCATTGCTCATGGCGCCCGGCCGCGATTGACCGAGCAATAGATATGACCGAAAGTGTGCCCGAAATTGCACGTCGTGTTGGTCCCGAGCTGAAAACAACGGTTCCACTCGGGCGGGGTCGGAACACTTCGGGCGCAAGTGTCGGCCACACTCGGGCAGATTTCCGGGCACGGCTTCGGTCCCTACGCCCCCTCTGGCAGTAGAGGCGAGGCCACGTGACACTGCCTACGGGCCTCTGCGCCCCCAACCCCCCGCCCCCGTCCCGAGGCAGCCCGAAGGCGGCTCGAGACGGCACCCCGGCGGTCACAGGCCGCCGGGGGGTGTTGGTGCTTTGGGAGACCACTCTGGCCCTGGAGGGCCCAGGGCGGTCACAAGATGGCACCAGGACTGCGCACCTCCTCCTCCTCCTCCTCCTCCTCCTCCTCCTCCTCCTCCTCCTCCTCCTGCTCCTCCTCCTCCTCCTCCACCTCCTCCTCTCTTGCTCGCCCTCCTCCATTCCATTTTCTTTCGTAGCACCCCGCAGCTGCGGATAAGCGTGAGGGGGCGGGCGTGGGGTGGGTCGCGGGTGGGTCGCGGGCGAGTCGGTCGCCGGTGTGTCGCCAGTGTGTCGCGGCTGGTTGTGGGTGGGTCGAGGGTGGGTCGCCGGTGGGTCGCGCGTGGGTCGCGCGTGGGTCGCGGGCGGGTCGCGGGTGGGTCGCGGGTGGGTCGCGGGTGGGTCGCGAGCGGGTCACGGGCCGCGTCGCGGGTGGGTCCGCGGGCCGGGTCGCGGCCGGGTCCGCGGGCCGGGCTGCGGGCGGGTCGCGGGGCGGGTCGCGGGTGGGTCGCGGGTGGGTCGCGGCCGGGTCCGCGGGCCGGGCTGCGGGCGGGTCGCGGGGCGGGTCGCGGGTGGGTCGCGGGTGGGTCGCGGGTGGGTCGTGGGTGGCTCGCGGGTGTGTCGTGGGTGGGTCGCGGGTGGGTCGCGGGTAAATCGCGGGCCGGGTCGCGGGCGGTACGACGACAAGCATCAACAATAGCAACAACTACAAACACCACCACCACCACCACCACAACAACAACCAACAACAATCATTTTAGTTTTGTTCGCTCCTATTTGATCGAATGTCATTCAACGTGTATTCCCTAAACCTTCAAAACCCTCGATACCCGCCTTCTTCGTCTTCGATCGCACCTCCTTTGGGGGGTATATCTTTCTTCCTTGCAGGCCGGGCCCCGGCAAGCGGCGGGGCGGCCGCGGACTGTCGGCCTGGCCGGCGGCAGCGCTGACTGGCGGCAGCCCGACCCCAAGAGTGACGGACAGGGGACCGACCACGACGACGACGACGACGACGACGACGACGACAACGACGACGACGACGACGAGGACGAGCGAAAGCGCGAGCGAGAGCGAGAGCGAAAGCGACAGCAGGGCCACGAAGGGCAGCGATGCGGCCACGGAGGGCAGCAAGGGGGCCACGAAGGGCGACAGCGGAGCAAGGGGGCCACAAAGGGCGAGAGCGGGGCCACGAAGCGCATGTAGATGGGGCCACCGCGGGCGCGAACGAGCGAGGGCCACGTATGGCATGCGTATATTGGGCCGCAGAGGGCAAGGACGGGGACACTGGGGGCAGCGACGGGACCACGAAAAGCAGCGAGGGGGCCACGGATATTCGACAGCGGTGCCACGAAGCGCATGCATATGGAGCCACGACGGGCGCGAACGAGCGGGGGCCACAAAGGGCATGCGTATATGGGGCCACGAAGGGTAGCGAGGGGGCCACGAAGGGCTGCAACGGGGCCGCGAAGGGCATCGAGGGGGCCACGAAAGGCTGCAACGGGGCCGCGAAGGGCAGCGAGGCGGCCACGAAAGGCCGCAACGGGGCCACGAAGGGCAGCGAGGGGGCCACGAGGTGCTTCAAGGGGGCAGCGATGGGGCCACAAAAGGCAGCGACGGGGCAACGAAGGGCTGCAATGTGGCCACGACGGGCAGCGAAATCCCGATTCCCAGGTAAGCTGTGAGGAAGTCCTCAGCGTGAGCGCGATTCCTGGGTGCCTGAGTGTCGCGGGCGCGGCGCTTGAGTAATTCGCAGGGGATCACAAAGCAAGAGCGCGATTCTTGAGTAAATTGCAAGCAAATCTCCAGCGAGAGCGCGACTAGAGCGCCGAGGAAAAAATCCTGATTAACTTGTATTGTCAAAGCGCGACCCCTGAGTAGAATGCGAGGGCGTCCTGGGCGGGAGGGGGTGTCCTGGCTATATTGCGAGGAAGCCTCTGGCGGGAGCGATGTTGTTGTCGCTGCTGTTGTTATCTGGGGCACCGCAATTTGAGCCCCGTGATTTTCCTTGATATATAAACCTGGAGCGAGGCCCGGGGGGAGCATTCCAATTGAAAAAAGCAATGGTCACCGGAAGGGGGATCAACAATAATAAGTATTCAGTGACGAAAGTTCAACAACATTTACAACTACAACTACAACAACATTTGTTTTAAAACTGTTCGCTCTTACCTGCTCGCGCGTATTTCACCACGGATATTCCAAGCCCCCAATACCCGCCATCTTCGTCGTCAATCGTACCCCCTCTGGGGGGTACATCTTCCTGACCAGCCACGCGTATTGGGCGCAGTCCAAAGGGCAGCCAGCGAAGGGGCCGCTGAGGGCCGCGGGGGGGGGGGGCACACAGGGCTACACTGGGGCCACGAAGGGCAGCAATGGGGCCACTGGGGCACAAACGACTGGGGGCCACGAAAGGCGTACATATAGGCCACAAACGGCACCGAAGGGGCCAACAACACAATCAACATGATTTTAAGATTGCTCGCTCTCATCCGCTCGTGGACAACTCAGCACGTATGTACCCCACAAGTTCGATACCCGCCCCATTCGTCTTCGATCATAACCCATTTGGGGTATGTATTTCTCTTCCAACGTGCATTTTATTATGTATCCCCTCCGGCAGGGGAAAAGAGCACGGATGGAAGCAAGGGTCAAGGGGGATCAGGACGGAGCACGAGAGAGAGTAGCAGGAAGGGGGCCAGGAGCAGAAAGCACGTGGCAGAACCGGACGGGCCCATCGGGCAGGTAGACCCTAACGGGCGGGTCGGGAAAGCGGGCCCAGGCGCCCAGGTCAAGGAAGGCGGGTTGTTAAAGCTTGCGTCCTGCATGAATCGCGAGGGAATCTCGAGCGATAGCGCGTTTCGCCCCACACACACACACGCACACACACACACACACAGCGCGAGGAAATCACAGTGAGCGTGATCCCTGGCTGTCGAGGGCGCGGCGCCTGAATGAATTGCGAGGAAATCCCACGCGAGAGCACGAGTTTTGTATAAATTGTGAAGACGTCCCACGTGAGAGCGCGATGTGGGAATACATTGTGCGGGAGTGTCAGGCGGGAGCCGCTGTTATTGTAAATCGGGGGGGCGGGGGCACGGCTTGGTGACACCTCGCATACCAACCTAAAAAAGCAATGTGTCATCCACGGGGAAAGCACTTCTATGCAACAATAACGGTGTTCTAGCAGGGGGATCAACAATAATCAACAATACGTATCCGCTAGAAATTGAGAAGTCACGATCATCGACCATCAGATTAAGACTGAAGACTGTTCGGTCTTATCTGATCGCGTGCCGTTCATCACGTAGACCCCAAAACTTCGATACCCGTCGTTCCCATTTTCCATCGTACTTCTTCTGGGTTATATGTTTGTTTACCTGCCGCGCGTAATTGGTACAGGAAGACAGGACGGATGGACAGGGGAGGGAGAGGATGGACCACGGGATTAGCAGGAAGGGGGCCAGGAGCAGAAAGCACGTGGCAGAACCAGACGGGCCCATCGGGCAGGTAGACCCTAACGGGCGGGTCGGGAAGGCGGGCCCAAACGGCCAGATCGAGAAGACGTGTTGCTGACCGTGCGTATTGCATGCATTGCGAGCAAATCTCAAGCGATAGCGCGATTGCCAAGTAAATCGTGAGAGCGGTTAAAGCGAAAGCGTGATTCCTGAGTGTCGAGGGTTTGGCGTCTGAATAGTTTACGAAAAAGTCCCACGCTAGAGCGCGATTCCTACATAATGTATGAGGGGGTCCTGCGCGAGAGCGCGACTTGGAATAAATTGTGAGGGACGTATCAGGCGGGAGCCGTTGTTGTTGTTGTTGTAACTCGGGGGCCTGAGGCTTCGTTTGGTTATCCGCCCCGGTTTCCTTTTGTAGAAAAACCAGGTGCGAGCCCCGGGAGGAACTTTTCAATTGCCTAAAACACATTGTGCCCCAGACGGGGGAAAACAATCATATTATTGTTTGAATATGAGAATACATCATCGACAACATCAACAACAATAATGTTAAGACTGTTCGCTCTTACCTGCCCGAGTGTCACTCAACACGAATATCCCAAAACCCCGGTACCCGCCCTCGTCGTTTTCGATCGTACCCCTCTTGGGGGGCATATCTTTCTTACCTTTAGGCAGGGCCGCGGCACGCGGCGGGGCGGCCGCGGACCGTCGGCCTGGCCAACGGCAGCGCTGATCGGCGGCAACTCGACCCCAAGAGGGACGGACAGGGGACCGACCACGACGACGACGACGACGGCGACAGCGACGGCGACGACGCCGACGACGACGAGCGAAAAAGCGAGAGCGACAGCGAAAACAACAGCGGGGCCACGAAGGGCAGGAAGGGGCCACGAAGGGCGACAGTGGGGCCACGAAGGGCATGCGTATGGGGCCACGAAGGGCGCGAACGAGCGGGGGCCGCGAATGGCAGATAATCCGGGGCCGTAAAGGCAGCGGCGGGGCCACTGAGGGTAGCAACGAGGCCACGCAGGATAACGAGTGGGCCACGATGGGTGATGGGTGCCCACGAAGCGCATGCATACGGGGCCCCGACTGGCGCGAACGAGCGGGCGCCACGAAGAGCACGCGCATATGGGGCCGCAGAGGGCAAGGACAGGGTCATTGAGGGCAGCAACGAGGCCACGAAGGGAAGCGAGGGGGCCGCGAAGGGCGACAGTGGGGCCACGAAGTGCGCGCGTGCGGGGCCACGGCGGGCGCGAACGAGCGGGGGCCACGAAGGGCATGCGTATACGGGGCCGCGAAAGGCAGCGAGGGGGCCACGAAGGGCATGCGTGTACGGGGCCGCGAAGGGCAGCGAGGGGGCCATGAACGGCTGCAACGGGGCCACGAAGGGCTGCAATGGGGCCACGAAGGGCTGCAACGGGGCCACGACGGGCAGCGAGGGGGATACGAAGGGCTACAACGGAGCCACGAAGGACAGCGAGGGGGCCACGAAGGGCTGCAACGGGGCCACGAAGGGCAGCGAGGGGGCCACCCCCCTCTGGGAAGTATATCTTCTTGACCTGCCACGCGTAGTGGGCGCAGCCCCGAAAAGAGCAACAGGAGTGAGAAAGGTGAGAGAGAGAGAGAGGGAGAGAAAGAAAACAAAACACAAAAAAAATAGCGACTGAAAGAGATAGGGAGAAAGAGAGAGACAGAGAGAAAGAGGGAGAGAGAGAGAGAACTACAACAACAAAACACGAGCAGGAAAGGAATGGGGAAAGAGGGGGAGGCAATGAACAAGAGGGAGCGAGCAGAATTGCGGACGAGAGAGATTAGAAAGTGGGGGGGGGTGAGAGAAGATCCGGACAACAAGCGGCAGACCCGGACGCTTGGGTCGGGTAGCGGCCCCCAACGGGCGGGACGGGCGGGCGGGGCCTGCAGACCCACGGGCGGACCCTAACGGGCGGGTCGGGCGCGCGGGACGTGAAAGCACCCGGCGAGCTTCCACGCGAGCCGCCGGGCCTGCAGTCACAGGCAAGTCAGGCGGGCGGCCCTAGCGGGCGGGTCCGGCGGGCGGATCAAAGCGTGAGTTTTGAGTGAATTGTGGGAAGTCCCAGGCGAGAGCGCGCGGGTACGTCTTCATTACTTGGCACGTGTAGTTGGCGCGGCGCGGCCCCTAAAACAGGGAAAGAGGGGAGAGGAACGAAGAGAGAGAGAGAGAGAGAGTGAGACAGATACTTGGAGGACAAGCGTGAAGCACGAATGGGATTGACAGGAGGCCAGATAGGAGTAGGAAAACAAGCGGTTGAACGAGCGACTGGGGGGCCGCAAAGGGCGTGTAG
The DNA here is from genome assembly GCA_963575745.1 of Prorocentrum cordatum. Taxonomy (NCBI): domain Eukaryota; class Dinophyceae; order Prorocentrales; family Prorocentraceae; genus Prorocentrum; species Prorocentrum cordatum. The sequence goes on along the minus strand of CAUYUJ010014568.1, from coordinate 126,895 downwards.
ATGGGCCGCAGGGGGAAGCGAGTTGGCCACTGAGGGCAGCAGCGGGGCCACGAAGGGCAATTATGGGGCCACTGAGGTCACGAGCGACTGGGGGCCACGAAGGGCGTATATATATGTGCCACAGAGGGCAGCGAGGGGCCACTGAGGGTAGCAACGGGGCCACGAAAGACATTGATCGGGCCACAAGGGGAGGGGCCACGAAGGGCAGGAATGAGGCACAAAAGGCGCCAGCGAGCATGGGGCACGAAGGGCACGACCCTGACGGGCGGGCCGAGCAGGCGGATCGATCGTGAGTTTTGCGCAATTAGCCAGGAAGTTCCCAGCGAGAGAGCGATTCCTCATTAAATTTGAGGAAGTCCCCAGCGAACGCGCGGCTCCTGAATGGCAAGAGCGCGGCGCCTGAATAAATTTCGAAGAAATCTCAGGCGGGCACGCGATTCTTGCGGAAATTGCGAGAAGTCTCCAGCGGGAGAGGGGGACCAGAGTAAATTCCGAGGAAGTATTAAGCGGGAGCCGTTGTTGTTGGTGCTATTGTTGTAAATTGTAGGCCAGGGGCACAGCTTGAGGAGAAATACTTTCCTTCATAAAAAAGTGCGAGCTCCGGGAGGGGCAATTCAATTGAAAAGCTGCAATGTGCACCAGAGGGTGGCATCAACAATAATTATTCTTCAGTAGTGAGAGCTCAACAACAAATAGCAGCAACAACAACAACACCAATCATTATAAGACTGCTCGCTCTTACTTGCCCGTGTGTCATCCAAAACGAGTTCCCCACACCCTCGATACCCGCCCTTTTTGTCTTCGATCACACCCCCTTTGGGTGGATTGTTCCCCATATCCTAAGATGGGGTTCTTGTTATTACTTGGACGCCTCCTACTCCTCCTCCTCCTCCTTCCTCCTCCTCTTTTCTCCTCCCCTCCTGTCGGACATACTCAGACTTGCTCATACACAGACTTACTCATACTCAGACTTACTCATACTCAGACCTACTCATACTCAGACTTACTCACACTCAGACATTCTCATCTACAGACTTACTCATACACAGACTTACTCATACACAGTATTAGTCATACCCACACGTACACATACACAGACTTACTCATACACAGACTTACTCATACTCAGCACCCCTAAGGGGAGCCGCCAGGGGTGGTTGCACGGGCTCGTTCGCGGCCATTTTGTGGGGATGTCTCAGGCGGTGTGCCTGTTTCTGTGCCCAACATCCTTCGCTTTCGGAGCAGATTTGAAGGATGTCTCGAGCGAGGCGCTTTCAGCACCCCTAAGGGGAGCCGCCAGGGGTGGTTGCACGGGCTCGTTCGCGGCCATTTTGTGGGGATGTCTCAGGCGGTTTGCCTGTTTCTGTGCCCAACATCCTTCGTTTTCGGAGCAGATTTGGAGGATGTCTCGAGCGAGGCGCTCTCAGCACCCCTAAGGGGAGCCGCCAGGGGTGGTTGCACGGGCTCGTTCGCGGCCATTTTGTGGGGATGTCTCAGGCGGTTTGCCTGTTTCTGTGCCCAACATCCTTCGCTTTCGGAGCAGATTTGGAGGATGTCTCGAGCGAGGCGCTCATTTCAGCACCCCTAAGGGGAGCCGCCAGGGGTGGTTGCACGGGCTCGTTCGCGGCCATTTTGTGGGGATGTCTCAGGCGGTTTGCCTGTTTCTGTGCCCAACATCCTTCGCTTTCGGAGCAGATTTGGAGGATGTCTCGAGCGAGGCGCTCATTTCAGCACCCCTAAGGGGAGCCGCCAGGGGTGGTTGCACGGGCTCGTTCGCGGCCATTTTGTGGGGATGTCTCAGGCGGTTTGCCTGTTTCTGTGCCCAACATCCTTCGCTTTCGGAGCAGATTTGGAGGATGTCTCGAGCGAGGCGCTCATTTTCACCCCCCAGGTGGGCCAGATTTTGAGGATGTCTCGATCGGTTTGCTAGTTTTGGTGGCCAGGCTCGTGGGCGCAGATTCTTCTCAGGATGCCACAGGAGGCTCCAACAGGCTCCAGGAGGCTCCAGGAGACCACATGAGGTCCCAGGAGGCATCAGGAGGCAACAGAAAGACTCAAGAGGCCACAGGATGTCCCAAGAGGCTCCAGGAGGCCCCAGGAAGCTCCAGAAGGCCTCAGGAAACCACAGGAGACCCCAGGAGACAACAGGAAGCGCCAGGAGGCCTCGGAAGGCAACAGGAGGCCCCGAGAGGCCCCAGGAGCAGGAGGCCTCAGAAGGCAACAGGAGTGGCTCCAATCCCATGTGTTTTACGTATGCTCCTATCGATTGGGCCTCACCTGGAGCACGATTCTTTGATGTTCTACGTATGTTTCTATAGATGGTCCTTCTCCTGTGTACACAATCCTAAATGTTTTACTCATGTTCCTATGTATTGGGCCTCTCCTGGGGCACGAGTCCTTGGTGTTTTACGCGTGTTCCTATAGATTGCCCTTCTCCTGTGGCTCTAATCCGCAATGTTTTATGTACGTCTGTTGCTATAGATTGCGCCTCCCCTGGGGCACGAAACCTTCCTAGGAGGTCCCAGGAGGTCCCAAGAGGCTCCTGGAGACCCCAGGAAGCCCCAGTAGGTTTCAGGAGGCCCCAGGAGGCCCCAGGCTCATGCACAGAGACGCGCTCGTACTACTGAGGCTCATTCGCACTCCAATTCATTCGCAGTTAGATTGATGTCCAGACCGTCACAACTGAAGCCCGTTAATATTCGAAAGCTCTTGCGCCTAGACATTCACGGCGGACAGGTCCATGCGAGTAGGTGCACATATGGGGAGCTCCACGCAGTGAATAATTTTTCTTTGCGAGGGGCGGCGGGTTTGACAGGCGGGCGAACCTGAACGGGCGGACAATCCTTCGTGGGCGTACATGTGCCCGTCATTGGAATTGGTGTGGGCTTTGCAACAAGAGGAGGGGGAGAAGGAGGGAGAGCGGGAGGATGGGAGGGGAAAGGACGAAGGAAGAGGGAAAACGCCAGGAGAGAAGGTGCGAAGAGGGGGCGGTTGATTAGAGGCAGAGAGAGAGAGAGAGGGAGAGAAACAAAGAAGCATGTAAGAGAGGTAGAGAAAGAGAAAGAGAGGGGAGAGAGAGAGAGGGAGGAATACATAGGGAGGGATGAGGCAGGAGAGGGGAGCGAGAAGGGAGGAGGGCGAGGAGGGAGAGTGGATAGGGCACAGAGGCATAAGGATGAGGGAAGAGAGGAGGGATAGAAAAGGGAGGAGAGGAGGGAGGACGGAGGAGGGAGAGGGAGGAGGAGCAGGAAGGTCCTAGGCTAAAACGCCGTTCCTGAAGGAAGTCTCGGGCGGGACCCACGACGGGCGGGCGATCCCCTGACGGGCGGGTCGGGCGGGTGGGACATTCAAGCGGGATGTCTGAGTAAAGCGAGAGCGCGATTCCTAAGTGAAGTGTGGCGGCGTCCTTGGCGCAGCGTGTTTCCTGAGCGTCGAAGGCGCGAGTTTTGAATACGTTACGTGGAAGTCACAAGCGCGAGCGCAATTCCTGAATAAAATGTGAAGGGGCTTTCTGGCGGGAGCGGGGGTCTTCGTTAAATTGTGAGGAAGTCTTTATTCAATTGCGAGAACGTCTCAAACGGGAGCGCCGTTCCTGGGTAAAGTGTGGCGAAGTCTAAGGCGGGAGCGGGGGTCCTGATTAAATTGCGAGGGAGTCATAGGCTGGAGCACCGATCTTGAGTAAAGTGTAAGGAAGTCTCAGGCGGGAGCGGGGGTCCTGAGTAAATTTGGAAAGAAAAAGTCTGAAGCGGGAGCCGTTGTTTTTGTAATCCGGGCGGCCAGGGGCACAGATTGAGCAGGAAGATCTTCCCTGACGAAAAAACAAGGTGCGAGCGTCGACGGGCAAACTTTGATTGAGAAAACAGTTTGCAATTGTGGGTGGAGGATCAGCAATAACTATTTGTTTGAAATGAGAGCTCGGCAACAATAGCAGCAGCAACAGCAACAACAACAGCAGCAGCAGCAGCAACCGCAGCAGCAGCAGCAGCAACACTCCGCACCGCGGAAGCCCACTTCAGTCACGCACCCAGGGACAGCGAATGACCGCTCGGACCCCTCACTCAGAGAAATATTTCTCCGTGTCGCATCCCGGGGCCGGTCAGAAGGGCGACCCAAGCCTTTCGCCTGAGATTGCCCATGGAAGGCGGGCCGCTTCCAAAATTTGGCGTTCGCCGTGGCGCCGCGCACATTCGATTCAAACGTTTCTAAGAGTTTCACGGATTCAAGGCGGGTGGTCTTCAAAATGCGGTTCTCGCTTCAACGCCGCGCACATTCGTTTTAAGATGTACAAGAGGTTCACGGATTGCGGGCGGTTCGTTTTCAAAATGTGTTTCTCGCTTTAGCGCCGCGCAACGTCGTCCTAGAAGTTTGCAAAGGGCGAGAATTTCACGGATTCCCATGGATAGCGTACCAGAAATGGTGTTCCAAAGCGGTCCAGGACTGTCGAGGCGCAACAGTCTTACGTTGTTTCCGCGGTGTTGCAGTCATAGGTTATGCGTTTTTGCACGATTCAGGACTATCAAGACGCAATTGTCAGGTTGATTCGTGACGTTGCAAATCCAGTTTTGATGTTTTGGCATCTTCAAACGGTTGTTTCCCAACGGGGGACCCCCTTCAGTGTAAATGAATTGCTCCAGGGGCTTATTGTGAGGAAGTTGAGGGAGGGTTTACCCCAACATCGTGGATGAGTCTTGGGTTTACGCTGGTCCGTTTCCTCCCCATGTTCCTCCGCCTCCTTCTCCCCCTCTCTCCTTGACACGATGCCCAAACGGTGCCCAGGACAGCCCAAGAGTGGCGCAAGACCCTCCCTAGAGCTAATTACCAGAGTGCCCTGGGCCTCAAACGAGCCCCCAAGGCTTGTCTGACATAACCCCAAAGCGGCCCCAATATTATCCCAGCACACGCCGAGACGGGCACAAGACCCTGATCGACCCCAAGCGTGCCCCCACCAGTACCCCAGAGACCCCGAAGCCGCTCCCATGCGGGCCCCTGAATTGTTAAAGCATTGGAAGGCATCACGAACTCAGTGAGTTCTGTCATCTCGACATTCTAGCCCCAGACGGGTTGATTTTGGTTTACGACAGACGGTTCCAAGATGATTCCAAGACAGAGCCGCCCTAACACGGCAGACCAGTGTTCAGAATGACCCGCATGATGGCCAAAGCGCGGCAAAAATCAGCATTCAGCAATTTGCCAGAGTGTTCCATCAAGCCAGTTTGGCGCACGGTCATCAAGCAGAGTCCAGTACAGATTGCTTCGGGAGGGCATCAAGACCCGCCAACATAGTCCAGGGTGGGCAACCCTAGACGCATGCCAGAAGGTTGGGCGATCAAGTATTTCAAATCGCCCTTGGCGGGCCCCGGCGGGCCTCCTGACAGCCCCCCAAGGTGTCCCCCAGACGGCTTCAGACGTCGCCAAGACAGTTTCACGACTGCCAGGAGTGCCTCCAGACAGCCAGGCCACAGGCCAGGAGGTTCCCACGTCGGCCCAGAAGGACCCCGACGTCGGCCCGACGAAGCTAAAGTCATGGAGGTTCCTTACATCGTTGACGGATCCCCAGGTTCACGCCATTTCGGGCCAAGAACGGCCCAAGACGGTTCTAGAGTTTTCACACATCGCCGCAGAACAGTCCAAGAGGCCCCGAGAAGCGCCCTAGTATTGCCCAAGAGGGCCCAAGATAGCCCCAAGACAGCCCTAGAGTATCCCACAAGGGCGCCAAGAGCCCCCCAAGCGAGCCCACAGAGGACTCCAAGACTGTCCAAGACGCACAACGTGGCCACAGACAACCCACCTGGCCCCTAAGACGGCCCAGTGGCCCGAGATGGCCTCAAGAAACCCCGGACAGGCGTGCTGGACGCTCCGACGCGCCAGCCCACCGCGTCAAACGACACAGGCGGCTGGCGCGCCAGGGCGCAGGCCGAAGCACATGGGTACCATACCCACTGCCACGGACCCAGGGGCTGAGGCCGAGCGCTGCCCCACACTTCGGGCCTGCGGCACCCGCAGGCACGCTGCCACCCAATGCCAGGCAGAGAGACGGCCGCAGACGCGTGGCCCGCGAGAGAGCGACCGATGGACCGAACGAGGGCGAACGAGCGTGCGAAGGGGCCTGGCGCGACGTTACTTGCACCGACCAAGCGTGGAATGACGTCGCTGGACGCCGGGGGGGTCCGAATCCCCACCCTCGTCGTCACTGGACGACACGCCGAAATGCGCCTCGGCGACGGCCTGGCGCTCCATCTTCTCAACGTCAAGATAGCGCATCCAAGGTGGCATCTGCCAGTCACCTGCCTTCAGGACGTCGGTGACTCGGCCGCCGAACTCCACAATGTCTTGGGCGTGGCCCCGACGGAACGAGTGGGTGCCGCAGGCGTCGGCGTTAACTAGCCCCGTGTGACACAGTGCCGACCGCAGCGCGTTTCGTACACCCGCGGCGCACCAGCCCGCCCACGGGGCCTCTCCAACGGACTGCGAGTTGAACCACGCGCCGAGAGCGTGCACGGGGCACGTGGCTCGCGAGCGCTGACACCAGCAATTGCGCACAATAGCTGTCCGTCTTTCCCGGTTCTTCCGTCTGGCGAGCGATAAGACGGCCACCTCTTCGCCGATGAAAAGGCCCGCGCGTAGATGCGACGCGTCGTCGAGCGAGGCGGCCCGTTGGATGACCAGCGCTCCGACGGGAGGCGAAGTAGAAACGCGTACGCGGTCACGAAGAGGAGACCCAGCCCGGATCCCTCTGGCAACGCGCCTGGGCGTTCCAGTAGCTGTTCCAGCACGTGCATCCGGACCGCCATGCGGGGTCGTGCCGGCCAACCCGAACGCTTCTCGATAGCCAGCTTGGCGCCGGCCAGCGACGCGTGCGTGAACGCTGCGCCTGCCACGCGCGCGACGTGGCATGCCTTCTTCAAATGCGGAAGGTAATTGCAGAACGTCGCGCGACACCTGAACGTCGTAGACCAGAGCAAAGGACCGTCGACCGACGGCGGGAGTTCGCTGCCTTTGCGCTGCAAAACGTCGCGCGCGAACTTCACCCAATATTCGAAGCCGCTGCGAACCTGCGGTAGTGACCGTGGGCACGATCCGAGCAGGGCGCTGTCACGGGCAACCTGGGCCCACGCCCGCCCCGCCTCGGGCGACGCGACGGCTGCGGCAGCCGTCGCGATCTCGCAACGCGGATCGCCCATCTGACGCTCGAAACCTTCTGTTGCCGCACGTAGCGCACGGCGCACCGCTGCCACTGGGCCCGCTGCCGAGCGGCGGCTGCGCCGCCGACGGGCCGCAAGCATCGCGGGTGGAGGCCCCGGTGGCGGCGCCGGCTCTGGGATGTCCTGCGCGCGCGGCCGCGCGCGAAGACGTCGCGCGCGTGCAACGCGCGGAGAAACGCGGTCTGCGACGGACCGCGCGGGGCGCCCACAACCGCACGCTCGAGGAGAGGACGATGAAGAAGCCGAGCTCGCAGAGCCATGACTCGACGGGCGCGCCCGCGCCGCCTCGCCACCGTTGGGCCCGGCGTTCGCCCGTCGCCCTTAAGAATACGCGCGGCGCGCGCGCGCGCGCGACCCGCGCGCCCGCGATGCGCGCCACCTTGCCGGCGGGCCAGCAGCTCTCGCACTGCTGTCGCTGCGGTGACAGAAAGGCGTTCACGACCCAGAAAGTCATCGGACAGCGCGCCCTCGAGGTGCTGCCAGCGCGCCATCCCGTTAAACCGCAGGCAAGAGCTAACCGCGTCGATATCAGCGCGTGACGCTCTGGGCAGAACATTGCTCAGCTGAGCGGCGAAATCGTCGTGAGACATAATGATACAGGCTAGGTCGCGCGGACCTTGCGGCGCGAGCCCCTGCTGAGCGGCGCGCGTCAACCGTGGCGCGCGCCGCGAGATGCCCGATAGCTGGCGCCGCGTTTCGGCTGCCTCGCAGCGTAGCCGTGCTGCGAGCGCTGGCTCACCTTGTCGGGATGAGCATCGACGTCCATGACGCCGGCGTGCAGAACGCCTCGTCCAGGTGCGGATCAATTCGCACTGCGCCGAGCTGCCGCAGCAGCCCGAACTCACCCCTGGACGGATCATCTGCGGCATTTTCGTCTGTCGGCACCCGCCCCACACGTGCTAGACACCGCAACTGCGCAATCTTGACCCAGAGGCCGTGTGCGAGACAAGCGTGATCGAACGCGCGCGCGGCGCCGCTGCCGGCGGCGGCCTGCGCGCCTGTGTTGTCAGACCAGATTACGACGCGCCGACCGCAGCACTAGCCGTAGCGCTTGCGGCATGTCGGGAGAGCCGCGATGTGCCTGGGCGTAGATCGGCCTGCCGCAACGCGGGCGTGGCAAATGGGTGCGCTGCCGGCGCACGGCACAGAAAAAAACACACCTGAGCATGGCGCGCCCCGCGCGGTTGAACATGTTACCGGATTGCCCAGGCTAGTGCGCCCGCGAGTTTGCTCGCGCCACCTGGCCGCGCTCGCCACGACGCTGCGTGGCGGTCCGCAAACTGGGTCCACGCCTGCGCGTAAGATGCCCGAATCGAGTGCCAACGTGATACGTGCTGTCCACTTAGCGATATTGTCGGGCAGCGGAACGATCGACATCCCCTCCGATGAGAGGTCGACGCGAAGTCCCAGGACACCGAGCGGGACAGCACAGGAAATCTTCTCGTCTGCCAGCGCGGACTGGCCCAATAAGCATCTTACGACGCGCGCGATGCAATCCAGCAGGTGTTCGACCTGCCACGCGGCGCGCGACGGCGACCGATCGGCCGGCTCGCGTGACACCCCGCGCCTCGGCCCACCTTTCGGCGCCGAACATATCGCCCACGTAACGAAGGATCGCCGCGTGGAGTACACGGCGTAGAATCGCGCACATGAGGGCGCCAACGCGTTCCCAGTTACGAACGCTTACAACTGCGCGGGGGACAAGTGCGACGCGGTGCGTGCCGAGAGCGGACGACGCGCCTGCCCCGAATTGGCGCGCGCAGTGAGCATGCGCCGCGACCTCGCCCTTGTAACAGAATATGACCCTAATCAAAGCCCGATGCTCAGGTCGCAGCGGAAGCCTCGGGAAGGCGGCGTCGATGTCGAGCTTAAACAAGCGCGGCACAGCGGATGCCTGCGACCCGGGCGCCCGTGGCCCTTGCGCCCTCGCGACGCAGCGGCCGCCGTTTCAGTAAATAGTCGAGTCGGCAAAGCAGGTGTAGGTGATCAGATGTCTCGTGCCGCATACGCTCCCGCGCGAACCTGCCGCGAAGTGCGCGCGCACGACAAACTTTAAACAACGCTTCGCGCGGGCGCGCGCGCGCGCCTTGCGGGCGCCGTTGCCCCTGACACCCTGTACTACCCCGAACCGGGGCACCAGAATGATACTGCCCAAGTCGAGGTCTGACAGACCCTCGGGCGCTCGCATCCTCCATAGTCGGAAATCTTCATCCGCGGGGCCCCGCAACTCTTGCGCGTTGGGGTCGGGGCGCAAACGCGCGAGCAGACGCTTGTTTGCCGCCCGGGCGCCCTTTAAAAGAACCGTGGACTTCTCTTGCGGAAATGTAGCAGGCGCGCCAATGCCCGACGCAGGCAATTCACCCAGCACGGGCGCCCCCTCGCGCGCGACGGGCGCGCGATGGCAAACGACGGCGGCACGCGGGCACGCCCGACGAAAGAACTCCACACATTCGCGATCAATGTGTCCAATGCTGGCCGCCAGCTCTGCAAGCAGCGGCCCGTTGACATACCAGGCGACCCCGCGAACGCCTTCGTCTGCGCCGCGGTACCACGCCTCGACGGCGCCACTCTGCTCGAGCTGGCGGGCCCGAGTTTCAATGCGCCAAACGGCTTCTTCGCGCGCTCGCCGGACCGCGCCGGGCGCGCGCTCGCTGATCCAGCGCGCCGCGTCGGAGACGTCTGTCGCCAACGTGATCTTCTTCCCCACATCCTAAGTGGGGTTCTTGTTTTCTCTGCACACCCTCCGCGCAGGATCTCCTCCTCCTCCCTCTCCTCTGCTCCCCTTTGCTTCCTCCTCCGCATCATCATCACCATCTCCAGCACTCCCCATTCATCATCATCACCATCAGCATCACCATCACCATCCCGCGATCACTCACCATCATCGGCATCGAACGATCATCATCATCATCACCATCATCATCATCATCATCACTACTCGCTGACTTGAGGCCTGAATATGAAGGAAGTATCAGGCGGGAGCCTCGTCTGTGAGTGAATTGTGAGGAAGTTTCAGGCGGGAGCCCCGTCCCTATGGGGCCCGCACTTCATGTTCGAATCCGACCGGGTCATCCGCAACGTGCAACCGTCGTCACTTTTGGGCTCTTGAGACCTGAATGTGGAGGAAGTCTCGAGCGGGAGCCTCGTTTGTGAGTGAATTGCGAGGAAGTCTCAGGCGGGAGCCCTCTCCCTATGGGGCCCGCACTTCATGTTCGAATCCGAGCGGGTCATCCGCAACGTGTAACTGTCGCTACTTTTAGGCTCTTGAGGCATGAATATGGAGGAAGTCTAGAGCGGGAGCCTCGTCTGTGAGTGAATTGTGATGAAGTCTCAGGCGGGAGCCCCCTCCCTATGGGGCCCGCACTTCACGTTCGAATCCCAGCGGGTCAACCGCAACGTGTAACTGTCGTCACTTTTTGGGCTCTTGAGACCTGAATATGGAGGAAGTATCAGGCGGGAGCTTCGTCTGTGAGCGAATTGCAACGAAGTCTCAGGCGGGAGCCCCCTCCTTATGGGGCCCGCACTTCAAGTTCGAATCCGACCGGGTCATCCGCAACGTGTAACTGTCGTCACTTTTAGGCTCTTGAGACCTGAATGTGGAGGAAGTCTCGAGCGGGAGCCTCGTGTGTGAGTGAATTGCGAGGAAGTCTCAGGCGGGAACCCCCTCCCTATGGGGCCCGCACTTCATGTTCGAATCCGACCGGGTCATCCGAAACGTGTAATTGTCGTCACTTTTGGGCTCTTGAGGCCTGAATATGGAGGAAGTATCAAGCCGGAGCTTCGTCTGTGAGTGAATTGTGAGGAAGTCTCAGGCGGGAGCCCCTCCTTATGAGGCCCGCGCTTCATGTTCGAATCCGAGCGGGTCATCCGCAACGTGCAACTGTTGTCACTTTTTGGGCTCTTGAGACCTGAATATGGAGGAAGTCTCGAGCGGGAGCCTCGTCTGTGACTGAATTGTGAGGAAGTCTCAGGCGGGAGCCCCCTCCCTATGGGGCCCGCACTTCATGTTCGAATCCGAGCGGGTCATCCGCAACGTGCAACTGTCGTCACTTTTGGGCTCTTGAGACTTGAATGCGGAAGGAGTCTCGAGCGGCAGCCTCGTCTGTGAGTGAATTGCGAGGAAGTCTCAGGTGGGAGCCCCCCCCCTATGGGGCCCGCACTTCACGTTGGAGGGGGAGGAGGAGGAGGAGGAGGAGGAGGAGGAGGAGGAGGAGGAGGAGAAAGAGGAGGAGGAGGAAGAGAAATAGAAGGGGGAAGAGAGGGCAGCGCAGGGGGCGAGAGGAGAGGGTGTCCGCCAGGAGGAGGAGGAAAGGGCAAAGGGTAAGCTAAACAGATTCTCATGCGGGGTCCTACCGTCGGAGTAATTTTCAAATTCGTATGTCCTGCCTTGGGCCTGACGTATGAAGTCGCGCTTGAGGGCGCACTTTGCGCCGTCCCGCGCCGGCGGCGCCGGTACGGGCGGCGCGCCCTTCGCCGTGCAACGTCGTTTCGGCGGCGGCGGCGGCGCCGGTATGATGCTTGACCGTTGTGGCCGCACCACCATAATACATGAGTGCGAAGACTGCGCAACCGTGAGCCCCTGCGCGTCCTCTCTTGCAACAAAACTCTGCCGCCGCTGACTCCACGAGAGGCGCGACACCGCCGATGCGCGCGTTTGCGGTGGCAACCGATGCCACCCGCCACACTCAACCAATGCGCGTGGGCAGGACGAGGGCGCGAGAGCATTGGTAGCGCACCCCCCAAGCCGAGCAGGGCCTCGCACGAGAAGCCCTGGCCTCTGCGGGATGTTTGTACGCCTTCCACGGGTGCACCAACCGCGGATAAGGCGAGACCAGACCTGCGTGCAACGCCGCGCGCCGCGCCATGCGCGCGAGCATGAACGCTCCGTGCCTTGGGACGGGCCGCGCGCGAATGGCCTTGTCTTCATAGAAATGTAACCGCAGGCGAATGCGTCAAAATGCCTCAGCGCGAGGCCAGCGCGCTGCGCCAGGCAGGAAAGCCACACAGGTCACGGACACCGCCTGCGTTATCTGCAGCAGCGCCTGCCGCGCGCGCGGCCGCGGAGCGAACGGCGCGACCGCGCAAACATTGCGAGGGCGCCGCGAATCGGGGACGTCAAGCGCTCCCCGACTTCTTGGCCCATTTCGCGGGCCGGGGCGGCGTGCGCGGCGCGTCTGGCGCCGGCCTCTTCGAGCTGCCCCACGCGCCCGTCTTCCACATAGATCGGCCCCAGCCGCCGCTGTGCCAGGACGCACCGGAATGCGAAGAGCGCGTCTCCGCCGCGCCCTTGTTCGGCGCGGCGCGGCCACTGCCGCGGCCGTTGCCCGCGGGCGTGGCCTGGGCGGCCTGCCCCTGAGCCTGCAAACGCAACTGTCACGCACGACGCGCGACGCCCCCGGCACGCGCGGGCGACCTTGGCTGCGCGGTCGAACTCGTTCTCGGCAGACCGCAGGGACAACGCGTCGAGCCCTTTCGAGGCCTCCTCAATATTGAACTTCTCGACGCCGCTCTGTCGCGAGCGCAGCTCTTGCGGACGATTTTGTCGTACAGGAGCCCAAGCCCCGCCTTGCGGCCCGCGAGCGGAGCTTCCAAGGCCACCTCGCGAAAGGCAGCGGGCGCGCGCGCCGCTACGTGCGCGCGCTGGCACGTCGCGGACCTGGAGCACAAATCGCTTATGCTCCAAGCAGCGTGCGTAAGATAGCTGCTTAGTGGCAGCAGCCGCAGTCGCCCATGCGTCGTAGGCGAGGTGAAACTCGGCCCACGACAACGCGCGCTGATCTTTATTGCCGCACTCAGCCGTCACTCCGTTGGCGTCTGCGTCGTCGACCCCGTGGGCGCTCGCGGCCCAGGTCGGGAGAAAGCCGCGCAAATCAGAGTAAACGAAAGGATTCGCGCAGCCTCTCTTTCTCGCGAGTACGACCTCGGCAGCCATCCAATCACATTTCTCGCTCCTGTGCAGGGCAGCGACCGCTGTCACCGCCGCTGGCGCGCCCACGTGAGGGCGCGCCTCGGCCAGATCGTCTGGCTGAGGCCGTTCAACGTAATCGTCGCCAACTCAGCGCCCACGGCTACGTGGCGCACGGGGGCGGCCATTTCCACATTGGCCTCCGCCCCGATGCGAGCGTGCAGACCAGGGGGGGCTCGCCGGGCGCGCTCGCGCACGCTGCCTGCTTACCCGCAGTTGTGGCGCGCTCCAGCGCGCGGCGGAGGGCGCCTTTCACGCCCGCTGGCAGGCCCTCCGAGCCTGACAGCTCTTCTAGCCGAATGTTCGCCAGCTGTGCCGGCGTCAGCAGCTTATTAGCGCCTAGGCAGTCAATCGCAGCCTTGCATTCGATGTCCGACCATTCTGCCCCGAACACGGGGTCTTGGCGCAGAAAGCTCAGCAGCGGTCCGTCCGCCATCACGAACAAAGAAGCCAGAAAACACCAGCGTCGCACTGCTCGCACACGCGGGGATCACGCGGCGGGCCGACTGCAACGCAGCGCACTCAACACGCGCACAGAAAGACGGCGACGCCGGTAGCAACACGAGCGAGGTGCCTGCAGATACCTGGCCCGCCGCTTCGCAGACGCAAAACGAACGCGCGCGCCCCGAACGCGGGGGGGGAACGGCGGCGCCGGGAACGCAACGCGAGATGCCTGCGGAAACCTGGTCCGCTTATGGCCGTGAGCGCGGGTCACGCGTCTTACCGAGCGGGCAGGCGCTGGCCAGCTGGTCGATCCTCGCGCTTCGTGCGCGCGGCCCAAGCGGCACCGTGGCCGTCAGTTCCATCGAGGGGCTGCCTGAGGGCCCTGCGGCAGATGTGCGCCTCCGTGGCGACGATCTGTTGCGATCGCGCTGGGGAGCTGGATGCTCCCGCCGCCCGTGCGCGCGACAGTGAGAACACGCAAAAGGGCCAATGTGACACGTCTCGCGACGTGAGGCGGGCTGCGTTGACGGCACCTCGTCGTCGGGCGACATTGCTACACGGCGTACTTAGTAGCCCGCGCAGCGACCCTTATGCGGCCGCCAGTTGCGGGAGGGAGCGCGCAAATCCACACTGGGGCGACACGCGCGGCACGAGCGCGCGCGCTTGTTAAAAGCGTTGTGGTCGCGTGCGCCGCCCTAGGCGCCCGCGACCCGCGCTGGCGGGCGCGCGCGCAGCTTGACCCGGCGGAAGTGCGCTTCATCGCCGCTATCTGGATTGTCCATGAGACGGTAGCGCATCACGGGCGCAGAGACGACCTGGGGCTCAATTATGATATGGCAGACGTCGCGCGGCAAACGCGGCGCGCATTGGGCCAGGGCGAAGCGCAGTTCAGCCCGCACCTGCTCCAGCCTTACTAACCGAGGGCCGACTGCTCCGAGTCGGACAGGCGACCAGCAGCTCTCGTTGGCAGGTGGTGTTGGCATTACTAGGGGCGGGCCCCTTGGCGCTCGCCCCTGCAGCCTGGGGCCCGCCCCCTTAACCAGCAGGTAGCGAAGCCGCTCGCGCGCCTGCGACAACACTGCGTCTGCGTACGCGACCCGCGCGCGGGGCGCGGTGCGCGCCAAGGAGCCCCCCTTTCTGTTTTCGCTTCGAACGGCACGAGCGCCGCCTGCGCAGCCTGCTCCGCCATCGCAAGCAAGCAGAAGCCGCTGACTTCACCCGGCATTCGGAGCCGCTGCGCACCTGCGGCAGCCAGAGCACAAACCGTCGACCGACGGCGGGAGTTCGCTGCCTTTGCGCTGCGAGTCTGGCGCGCTGCGAGTCTCGCGCTCGACTGTTCATTGGGAATTCGAAAGAAACGTTTGCAACGATTGGCCACTATGGGCCTCCAAGCGAGACGCGCGGGTCTGCTGGCAGTCAGGCAAGCCGCAACGGCCGCCCTATCGAATATTGGCCGCTCTATGGGCCGCCAGACATGCGGGCTGGCATCGGCTGCCCTGCTACTGAATGGCCACTCTGGGCCGCCATCCGAGGGTCGCTCTGGGCCCGCGAGGGGGAACCCTATGGGCACGCTGGTCATTTTGGGCCGACGTAAGAGGCCACTCTGGGCTTGATACCAATGCCGTGACCCCTCAGGGCCGTGAAACAGACCCCGCCAGGGTGGAGAAACAACGCGTAGGTCACCAAAGACCAGCGGTGTTGGCCCGAGGTGAACCAAGGGGCACAGGACCCGCAGGGAAAAGCTTTAGACAACGACACCCACGAGGGGCCACACTGGGCCAGAAAAGAAGCGCGACCGCGGTCGCGTCCGACGCACTCTGGCGAACGGACGCCCCGCGCGTCGCCCCCAGGGTTGGTCAAGAGCCGCACGCAGGCAGACAGAGGACCACACCCCGGCCAGCCGCCCCACCTCAAGAGTGCACACTAGGCAGGTGGGGCTCTGCAGACATGACCGGGCACTTGATATCCCGCCCCGCGGCCAGGCGACAAAGAGGAGACAACACGACCGTGCACGGAGGAACGGAGGGAGGAAGGACCCCGACGCACGGCCGCGCGGCACGCCAGCATGCCCGCGCGGGGCCTGGCCCGCCCGACGTAGCGGCGGCGCGTGGCGGGTGGACATGCGGGCGCCCGCCATCGCGCGGTGCGCCGACGGCGGGACACTCCCGCCTGGGGGCGTCGACTTATGACTTGCAATAACAAGTTATTACTGCCCGAGAATCGCCCTAGCATTGCCCAAGAGGGCCCAAGATAGCCCCAAGACAGCCCAAGAGTATCCCACAAGGGCGCCAAGAGCCTCCCAAGCGAGCCCACAGAGGGCTCCAATACTGTCCAAGACGCACAACGTGGTCCACAGACAGCCCACCTGGCCCCTAAGACGGCCCAGTGGCCCGAGATGGCCTCAAGAAGCCCCGGACAGGCGTGCTGGACGCTCCGACGCGGGCCCCAAGAGGGCGCATACAAGCACGAGTGGTGATTTGCCTGAAGCTCTCGACGCCAAAATTCCAAGGAGCGACCGGTGAGGTTCAGCAGCGTCAGCAAGCAGCAGCACGCAGTAGCACGCAGCAGCAGCGGCAGCAAGCAGTAGCACGCAGTAGCTGAGCAGCACCGAGCTCCAGGGTATCATTTCAGCCGTGCGGCAGCATGCTCACAATCACATGGCAGTTTCTGCACACTTCGTGGGCGTAGTCCGTGGGTCGGCCCTAGTCAGCTACAGCGCTGGGATCAGCGCCTGTGGGAAAGGCGAGCAGTGGCAGCGGGCTCTGGCGCTGCTCAGCCAGATGGGTGAGGCGAAATTGGAGCCCAACGTCATCTGCATTTCAGGCGATCGCAAACATGGATCAAGGAGGCGTGGATTAACGACGGGTCCCGTTTCCATGGGAATCTCGGATTTCCGCCGCCGAACGAGGCGGTACCGGCCGCCATTTGGGGAGGGCACCTCCCCCGATCCACGGACATGGCGACTCTGCACGCCCGAAATTGGTACTGAAAGAATGGGTACGATGCCCAACAGCAGCTCCTGCTCATTTTGAACAGGACTCGCCGTCCGCGCCGCCGCGGCCTGTGTCCATTCGAGACAGAAGGCCGCCTGCCAAACAGCGGCTGCTGTTGGTTTACACCATTTGTTGTTGGGCATTGTACCCATTCTTTCGGTACCCATTTCGGGCGTCCAAAGTGACCGCGCGCCAAACCCATGGATCGCTAATCCATGTTTGCGCGCCCCCGAAGTTCTCCAAGCTCTCGACATGTCGAGGGGGTATCTTCTGTGAGGAAGACGCGAGTCTCGAGTTCGCCGGATTTCGGGTTTGCCGACGCCGTTTGACGGGCCCTTCCTGAGTTTGACGGTCCAGTGTTCGTGCGATGTTTGCAGCGGGAGCGCGGGAGCGCGGGAGCGCGGGAGCGCTGGTTCATGCTTGCGCGCCCCCGGGCATTGCAATGCAATGAACAGCACATGCGAACAGGTGAAGCTGCTGACGGCGGGCGGCTCCGGGCAGACTCCCAGGCGCCGGCCCTGGACCGCCTGCACCGCTCTCGCAGGGGGCGCCGGCTCCGTCGAGGGGAGCTTCCAGGAGGCGCCCGGGCCCAGGGCGGGCCCAGGGGGAGCCTCGAGACGGGGGTGAATGCAAGCGGGGGGTCAGCCAGAGCGCTGGATCTTGCAGGATCCTGCAGGGACGGGGTCGCACTGACCCGGGTTTGGGTGCAGGATCCTGCAGGATTTTGCAGGACCCTTCGTATTGACCCGGGCTTGGGCGCGGGATCTTGCAGGCTTGTGCAAGGCCTGACTGACCCGGGTCTGGATTGACCCGGGTCAGGAGATCCCCGAAGGACGACCCTTGGGCGGCGCCTCGACGGCTCCGAGGGCCGCCCGAAATGGCATCAGACATCAGCTCCGACGCGCAACAGTGGCCAGATTCCTGTGTGGCTCCACCGTTCTGAGGGCGCTCCATTTGTGCGGCTTCAGGGAACGTCCAGCAGCGACCTCTGGAGCCCAAGGACGGCCCCAAGCTGGCCCAACAGCCAGCTGCCTGCGGCAAGTCCCGCCACCGTGCCAGGCCCGCCAAACATGTTCGGAGGCGGTTGTTCGAATCGATGGAGATGATGATGATGATGATGATGATGATGATGATGATGATGATGATGATGATGATGATGATGATGATGATGATGATGGTGTTGATGGTGGCGATGATGATGGTGATGATGGTTATGATGGTGATGGTGATGGTGATGGTGATGATGATGATGGTACTGATGATGATGATGATGATGATGAGGAGGATGATGATGATGATGAGGATGATGAGGATGATGAGGATGATGAGGATGATGAGGATGATGAGGATGCCGAGGATGATGAGGATGATGATAATGACGATGATGACGATGATGACGATGATGACGATGATGACGATGATGATGATGATGTTGATGATGATGGTGATGGTGATGGTGATGGTGATGGTGATGGTGATGATGATGATGATGGTGTTGGTGATGCTGATGATGGTTGATGATTGATGATTGATGATGGGTGATGGGTGATTGACGATTGATGACTCTTGATGATTGGTAATGATTATGGTGATGCTGATGATGCTGATGCTGCTGATGATGATGATGGTGGTGATGATGATAGTGATGATGATGATGGTGGTGATGATGATGGTGGTGATGATGATAATGATGATGATGATGGTGATGGTGATGATGGTGATGATGGTGATGATGGTGATGATGGTGATGATGGTGATGATGGTGATGATGGTGATGGTGATGGTGATGATGATGATGGTGATGATGATGATGGTGATGATGGTACTGATGATGATGATGATGATGATGATGATGATGATGATGGTGTTGATGGTGGCGATGATGATGGTGATGATGATGATGATGGTGATGATGGTGATGACGATGACGATGACGATGACGATGACGATGACGATGATGATTATTGAATATGTTCGTTCATTCGGCCAGCCCATATTGCACCACTGCTGCTGGCGTGCCCATGGCGGGCGAAAAGGAGGATAGGGAGCTCGAGAGGGGAGAAGAAGGAGGACAGAAAGAGGAGGAGGGAACCTCTCGACGGCTTCGTGTGCATGCTTCTTTGGGAGGCCTCTTTGGGGTCTCTTGAAAGGTCTCTCGGGGGCGTCTGGGAGGTCTTTTTGTTGGGCCTCCTGGGCCTCTGGGGGGCTTCGTCGGGCCTCTTGGAACCGCTTGGGAGCCTCTTGGGGCCTCTCGGGGCCTCTTGGGAACCTCTGGGGGCCTCTCGGGGGCTGCTAAGGGGCCTCTTAGGGGGCTTCTTCGGGGCCTCTATGGGGCATCTTGATGGTTTCAAGGGAACTCTTAGGGGACTCCTTGAGGACCTGTTGGCGCTTCTTGGGGCATCTGAGGGGGGGCCTCTTTGGGTATCTCGGGGCTCGCTTGGGAGCCTCCTGGGCCGTCTTAGGGTGATGTATGATGCCTCTCTAACCGTCTCAGACGCACAAGGGAGAAACGCTAAGAATGTACGTTTCCCAAAGAATGGAGATATTGTTGCTTGTCGAGGCTACCCTGAGAACCTCTTGGGGACCTCGTTGGCGGTCTTGCTCTTGGACCGTTTTCGGATCCTCCTGCATCTCTCTGAGGCCGTTGGGAGCATCGTAAGTTGCCTTGGAGGCTTGTGGAGCCATCTGGAGCGTTCGTGGAGCGCTCTCGGATGAATGGAAGGCCGCACCCGGGAGCAAAACCATCTCTGATCCGAGTCTGCCGAGACCTTGCCCGGACCTTGCATGGTTCCGGGGGGCTCTTTTCGTCCAGGGACCCCCAGGGGCGGCCTCGCGCGCGCGAATTGGATAGATAAGCAATTCACCTGTTCCTGGAGATTTTAGCACGCCTTCGGCCCGTTGGGCCGGCGAATTCTGATTATGATGTTGATGATGATTTTGATAACGATGGCGATGACGATGGCGATAGCGATGACGATGACGATGACGATGACGATGATGATGATGATGATGATGATGATGACGACGATGATGATGATGATGATGATGATGATGATGATGATGATGATGATGATGATGATGATGATGATGATGGTGTTGGGGAGCCGCCCCTGGCGCGCTGCGCGCGCCAGGGAGGGGGTCCAGCGCGGATCCGAGACATCAGCGCGGACCTCCGAGTTGTTATGTTTATGTAATGTTTCGTTCCCCTAATTTGAGATGTATCTGGGAGGCCCAGGAGGACCCAAGGTAGCACAAGAAGCCTTGACGAAGGCCCCAAGAAGACCCCACGAGCGACCCAACAGGAGACCAAGTGCTCGGCCACGTTCACCTCGAGGCCCTTGGGAGGTTTGCGTGCTGGCCGCTTTCGCGCCTCGTTCCACGCTCCCATCTTCTCGCCCATCATACATCGCTCCTCGCCCCTCTTGCCGCACTCCTTGCTTCTCCTTTCTCACTCATTGCTTCTCTCTGCTGGCCGTTTTTCTCTGGTGGCTACTCGCAGCAGCCACAGGCAACACCTTTCGACCGTTCGGCATCAACAGCGAACAGCAGCAGCAGCACCCTGCAGCAGCACGCAGCATGCATAAGTGGCAATCAGCAGCGGGAAGCGGACGCAACAAGTATCGTAGCAGACACTCAGCCTCAACCAGCACCGAGCAGCAGCACGGCGCAGCAGCACCACGAGCCACATCAAGTTGCAGCACGCAGCGGCCAGCAACAGCCCACAGCGGCGAGGAAGAGCAACATGCAGTTCGATGCAGAAAGTTGCAGCAAGCAGCACTTGACAGAAAGCGGCAGCGAACGGACGGGAGGCAATGATAACTGTTAGCCAATAAGAAGGCGATCTGACCAAAGCTATCAGGCCACCGGGCTAGCGAGCCACGCAAGCAGGACAGGAGGCGAGCAGACAGGTAGGCAAGCGATCCTTGCTTTGGCATGCAGTTAAGTTGTCATTGACAGTAGTCCATGGCTCAGCCCGAGTCTCTACTACATTGCAGGGCCCAGTGCGTGCCAGAAGGGCGCAGGCCCCAATGCACCGAAACCGCCCCGGGCTGGCCCCGGGCCGCCCCAGGCCGCCCAAGCAGGCTCCAGGACATGTCGAGAGGGCCCCCAGAAGCCCCCAAGACGGCCCCGGAGAGCCCCGGCACGCTTAAAGATGGTCCCAAGACGCCCGAGATTCGCCCCAGACGGCCCAAGAGGCGTCCAAGACGCCCGAAGAGGCCTCCCAAGAGGGCCCCGAGCGACAGAAATCGTCGATTTCTATTGTGTTTTTCGATGTTTTCGGCCTCCTCGCCTCTTCGGCTTCCCGACGCTCCAAGACGGCCCAAGAAGTCCCCCCGACCGCTCCAAGACGGCCGAAGAGGACCCCAAGAGAGCCCCAAGACGGGCCAGGAGGGCCCCAAGACGGTCCCAAGACGCCCCAGGACGGCCCCAGGACGGCCCAGGAGGCGCCCAAGACGGCCCAAGAGGCACCCAAGACGGCCCCAGGAGCGGCCCAAGACGGCCCAAGACAGCCCAAGAGGCGCCGAGGCGGGCCTCAGACGGCCCCAAGACGGCCCAAGAGGCACCCAAGACGGCCCGAGAGGGCCCTAAGAGCCCCCCCGGGAGGCCCAAAAGAAGGCCGAAGAGGCTCCGAAACGGCCCCCACGAAGCCTTCAGTGGCTTCAGAATTCCCTCCAGGAGCGGGGGAGCGGACGAGAGGCGACAGGCATATCGCAGGCAAAAACGCCCCAAGAGATCCCCAAACGGCCCCCACGAAGCCCTAAGTGGCCTCAGAATTGCTTCCAGGAGCGGGGGAGCGGACGAGAGGCGACCGGCATATCGAAGGCACAAAAGAACAATGTTGGATGCTCCGAGGGCCTTCGATGTTTCTCTGTTGCGGAGAGTCGTCGCGCGATCGACGATTGCCGACCGAGGGCATGGAGAATCCAGCGAAAGAGGAGAAGAAGGTGGAAGAGGAGGAGGAGAAGGAGGCGGAGGAGGAGTAGGAGGAGGGGGAGGAAGCAGCATGACCTCCGAGCAGCAGCAGCAGCTGAGGAACACAGGAGAGCAGGAGGTCCTGGAAGGTGTGGAGAGCGCCTTCAACTGGCCATCGTGGCCAGAGACCCCTCGCCACGTCGAGCTGATGTCGTGGACGGAGTCCACAGGTCTGCCCTAGTCAGCTACAACGCTGGGATCAGCGCGTGCGAGAAAGGCGAGCAGTGGGAGCGGGCTCTGGCGTTACTTAGGGAGATGCGGGAGGCGAAGTTGGAGCGTAGCATTATCAGCTACAGCGCTGGAATCAGCGCGTGCGAGAAGGGCGAGCAGTGGCAGCGGGCTTTGGAATTATTTGACAGGTTTACGCCATTCCGCCGACCCCCAGGAGAGGGATGAAGTCCACGGGTGAGGCTTTTGAGGGCATCTGATGGGACCCTCTGGGGGCTTTTGGGGGGCCTCTTGGGGGCCTCTTCGGGCCTATTGGAGGTTTGTTCGGCGTCTGCTGGCGGTCTTGGGTGTCCTCTTGGGGCGCAGGGCTCGGAACGTCAACTGGAGTTGCCTCTCTTGGGCCCCTCTTGGGGCCCTGTCGGGGCTCTCTTAGGCCATCACAGGGGCTCCTCTTGGGCCGTCTCGGGACCCTATTCGGCCGCTTTTGGGCCCTCTTGGTGGCTTCTTGGGCCGTCGTGGAGCGAGATTGGGGGCTTATTGAGCTGTCTTGGACGCTGTAAGACAAAAAATGATATGAGGCTCAACATATACGATGTCCCTCTGGATTTGGACGATTATTGCTTCCTGGGGCCCTCTCTGGGGTCATTTTGGAGCCCGCGAGGTTGTCTTTGAGGCCTCCTGGGTAGTCTTGAGACCAGCGTGGTCTTTTGGGACTCCTCGGAGTGTTGGAGCCCAGCGTGAGCCAGCTCGGATGGCATCTTGGGCATCCTGGAGGCCACGGAGTGTAGGCTTGGAGGCTCCGGAGGACCCCGGGGTGCGTTGACGAGCTCGTCCCCCCAACCCCCCCGGGGGCCGCCCCTTCTAGTCACGCTTCAAGCCCTCCAGAACAGGGGAAGGAGGAGGGGGAAAGCCAATCGTCTCACACGCGCTTGCACCCCTGGCGGGCGGGGGTCGGCGGACTCGGTGAGATGTGGGAGGCGAAGTTCCAGCGCGCCGTCATGTTTATCATTCCGGGCTGAGCGCGTGCGAGGAAGCCCCAATCTGCTCCCGAGTTGCCTCCCAGGTCAATCGTGCTTCCCCAGGCCCATGCATTCGAGGCAGCTGCAGCACCCATGAGCAGCTGGCAGCGCCCCCGAGGGGCGACACAACCTGTGACGGCCTGTCGGATTTCGTGTGCTGTTCGTGCTATGCCCATTTCTGCCCGCATGGCTCCGAGACTGGCCCAGAGACTTCAAAAAGGCCCGAGAAGTTGACAAACGAATGCCCGAGAAGTCCAGCGGAGCCCCTTGGGAGGGCCACAGACGCGCCCAAGGGAGTCCGAGATAGCCCCAGCGGGCCTCAGTGAGGGCTCCACGACGGCTCACGACCGCCCGAGGGGTTACGGCCAGAGGGTCTTGTGTGCAAGCGAGCCCTGGAAGGCCCCGCGAGGTCTGCCGCAGAAGGCCCCGAGGGCGCACGAGACAGGCCGAGGGGCAACGGAGCACGTCCCACAACGAACGCGACATGAACAGCATACTCTACATTCTTACTGAGCGTGGGGGGGTACTCCCCCGACGGGGGTCAGCCTCGCCTCGTCGTCGCGCCGCGACGGGGGTCGGAGCGCCTTCGGCGCGGGGTGGCTGCCCGCGACGCGGGTCGATGTGGGGATGTCGGCGGGGGTGGCGCCCCCCCGACGCTTATTGAGAAACTCGGAGCACCCGTCGGTCGGAAGAAGTGGGTAGAAGCATTACGTATGAAGGCGTTGGAAGTACATTGTGCTTCCGCCCGCCCCCTGAAGAGGAAGGAAACCCGACAACCACTCGATCATTGGCGCCTAAAGTAGATTGGGATTTGGGAATCCAGAGATACCTACTTCCAACGACCGACGTGTACGTCTTACTTGCCTATCTCACTGCGCTTCGGCTTCGGCTCCTGTCCCATGGTCTGGCAGTCGTGAGAATCTCGTTGCCTCATTTCAGCATCAAGCTCTCCAGCAAGAACAGCAGAGCGACCCATGAGGGATGCACTGGCGCCCTGGCTCCATTTCAGCGACATGTCCAGGGGGAAGTGAGAGGGGGCAGGCCTTATCGCAAGATGGCGGGGCTTCTCGGAAGCCCTTGCGCCTTCCGAGGAGGTTTCGGAGCCTTCTCTGAAGACAGGCGGCTTCGTAGAAGGCGCCAGGGCTTCTGAGAATCCCCGCCGCCTTCCGAGAAGGCCTGCCCCCTCTAACCATAGACGCCGCCTCTGCGGCTCGCCGAGAGCAGCCGACCGTCTGACAGACCAGACCCCGACGCGAGCCTCCGCGGAGGGGCAGCGGGGCAGCCAGTTCTGCCGCTGCTCGCCGAGAAGCGGGATGCGAGATCCAAGCGCAGCGTAACGACAGCATCTCGGCAGCGTTCCACCCTCGGCGACCACACAGGGTGTGGTTACGCCAGGGTGTGGCTTACGATCTGCATCGGTGGGGGCTTCGGGGGCACGACGTTGCCCTCGTCGGGTCGCCTCGGGGCGCAGCGGAGAACGCTGTCGCGGTCCTCGCCCGCCCCTCCAGGGCGCGTATAGCAAACCACACCCTGTGCTGGCCATACCCTGCGGAGTCGCCGACACTCCCCACCTACGGTCCGGTGATCTCGTGACGAGTGTGCGAAGAACAGAAAACAACGTAAACATACATTTTCGGAGGTCCGGATGGATTTCTTGGATCGGTGTTGGGTCCCCTTGGCAGCGCCTCTGGCGCCAGGGAGGGAAGTCCAGCGTCGATCCAAGGAATCCTCGCAGACCTCCGAAAGTTTATGTTTATGCCGCTTGTTGTTTCGCTAGGCAGCTCACCAGCAGGCCATGTAGTCTCTCCTACATGTCCAGTGGATCTGCGTGCGAGAAAGGTTCACAGGGCCTCGTGTGCACAAAATCGCCTCGTGTGCCACCACGGGGCCGAATCGTTCAGGCCGGTCCCAGAGGCGCTCCAGAGGGGTTGCCAGACCGTCCAAGAGCGCTCCAAGACGGCCTCAGTGGGTCCCGAGACGGCCCACGAGGGCCCGAAGCCTTCCAGGGGGGGCTCCACGATGATCCAAGAGGCCGCAAAGACGCCCCAAGAGGGCCCCGAGCACACGCCAAAGACGCACAAATCGTCAAATTCCGATCGGGAAAAGCATATTTTCAGCATGCCCGCCTTGTGTGCTCCTCAGCGGCCCAGGACACGCCAAGAGGCCTCCCAAATCGCCCCAAGAAGACGCCAGCAGCCCCTAAGAGGGCTCCGAGACAGCACACAAGAGCCCCAAGACGACGCCAGAGAGCCCTGAAACGGCCCCAAGACGGCCCCAAGAGAGCTCCGAGGGGGCCCCAAAAGGCTCCCAAGACGGCCTCAGGCAGCCTCAAGAGAGCCCCCAGACGGTCCAGGGCCTCCCGGACGCCCCGTGACGGCCCAAAAAGACCCCAAAACGTCCCAAAACGCTCCCAGAGCAGCCCAAAAAAGTTTCAGAATGCACAAAATCGCTTCTTTATCGCGCCACCACGGGGCCGAATCGTTCAGGCCGGTCCCAGAGGCGCTCCAGAGGGGTTGCCAGACTGTCCAAGAGCGCTCCAAGACGGCCTCAGTGGGTCCCGAGACGGCCCACGAGGGCCCGAAGCCTTCCAGGGGGGGCTCCACGATGATCCAAGAGGCCGCAAAGACGCCCCAAGAGGGCTCCGAGCGCACGCCAAAGACGCACAAATCGTCAAATTCCGATCGGATATTTTCAGCATGCCCGCCTTGTGTGCTCCTCAGCGGCCCAGGACACGCCAAGAGGCCTCCCAAATCGCCCCAAGAAGACGCCAGCGGCCCCTAAGAGGGCTCCGAGACGGCCCACAAGAGCCCCAAGACGACGCCAGAGAGCCTTGAAACAGCCTCACAGAACCCCAAGACGGCCCCAAGAGAGCTCCGAGGGGGCCCCAAGAGGCTCCCAAGACGGCCTCAGGCAGTCTCAAGAGAGCTCCAAGACGGTCCAAGGCCTCCGGACGCCCCGTGACGGCCCAAAAAGGCCCCAAAACGTTCCCAGAGCAGCCGAAAAAAGCATCAGAATGGCCCGAAAAAGACCCCCACAAGGACCACCAAGCAGGCCCAGAGACGCCCACTAAAAGAAAGATCGGTGAAGTACAAAGCTTTTCTCACCAAGGCTCCCAAGAGCGAGACGCAGCGTAGAGAGCTCTCCCAGGCACAGCTCCCAAGAGCGAGCGATGACGTCGGGACACCCTTCCGACCTCTCACACAGGAGCACGCACGCACAGCACGCAAGCACAATACATTTCCTGGGCTGTTCCCCGGAAGAGGCTCGGGGGGACAGCGCGGGAACGGCCCCAGAGGCGCCCCCGAAAACTTCAAGAGTAAAGGCCCCCAGGAGGCCGCAAGACGGCCCAAGAGGTCCCCAAGAGGCCACCAGGAGGCCGCAAGACAGCCAACGAGGCCCCAACAGGCCCCCAGGAGCTCGAAAAGAAACTCCGAGAGGCCGAATAACAGTTCCCAAGGAGACGGCAGCGCCCGCCATCAGGCTTCGAAAAGGCAGCCAGAAAAGAGTCACCAGAGCCCTCCAGGTGACTTTTTTCAAGGCCCCAGGTGCTCTCCAAATTGGCAAGCGGCGAGACTTACACCGCAGACCCACCATAGCCGTCTGTGACGCTCCGAAGGCTGTCTAGGCGGAGGTAGAGCGGAAGGCGGACGAAGAGAACGAAGCGGTCCAAGAGGGCCTCCCAGACGGCCCAAGACCGCTCGAAGACGTTCCAGACGAGCCGCGGCAAACGAAATCATTGATTATTCTATGGTTTCTGAATGACTTCCACCTTCTCGCCATTTCGAGCGAAAACAGGCCCGAGCCGAGACTGGCCCAAGATCACGTGGACGAAGTCCATGGGTTCGCCCTAGTCAGCTACAACGCCGCGATCAGCGCGTGCGAGAAAGCAGAGCAGTGGCAGCGTGCTCTGGCGTTGTTCGGCCAGATGTTGGAGGCGAGGCTGGAGCCCAACGTCATCGAATTTGCCCTGCCGGGAGTCGCGAGTCGCACGTGCGATCGGGGCATTGTCGTTCGTTAAAGGCTTAACGACTTCTGCCGTCCTTCGACTCGCGCTGGAGCGGCCGCGAGTTGCTCCAACTTTTCCTGGAGATCTCTGGATTTACCTGGATTTACCCGGATCTCGATGTACCTGCATTGACCTGGATTGACCTCGATTGATCTGCATTTACCTGGATGTATGTGGCTCGATCCCCACAAGTCGATTGGCGAAACGTCGACAAGCCCTTAGGGAGTCGTCACCGGTTCGCCCGCCCCAAACGCTGGCGCTCGGCCGCGCGCTGCCGGGCTGGGCGAGTCGAGAGGCCCTTTCTGAGCCTCCTCGGCTCGGCTGCCAGCACCAGCAAGCAGCAGCATGCAGCATGCAGCAGCAGCAGCAGCAGCAGGAGGAGGAGGAGGAGGAGGAGGAAGAAGACACCCAGCCCCCCCGTCGCAAAGGGCCTCGCGAGGCACAAGGAGATCAAGGACGGCATCCACAAGTCGATGCCTTTTTCTGAGATGCGGGGAAGTAATAAACTCCCGCCTCGCACGGCCACGGTCCGCGAAGACCAGAGGCCCGATATCGTAAGGATCGTTTCGAGGAGGAGAAGGCGGCAGCAGCAGCAGCAGCACGCGTTCACGTCACCAGCACCAGACGGCAGCAAGCAGCAGCAGGCAGTCCGCAACAAGCAGCACCAGGCAACAGTAGGCACCAGCACCAGGCCGTATAGCTGGAAGCAGCACGCACCAGCAGATGCCAGGCAGCAGCAGCAGCAGCAGCAGCAGCCGCGAGAAACACTCAATGATACGAAGCAGCAGCACGCGGCAGTAAGCGGCAGCGATCGGATAAGCAAACAATGAAGCACCCCCGCAAGTTGGAAACCAGGCAACTAGACCAGCGTACCAGCGGGCAAGCAGGCCAGCAAGCCGACGGGCCAGCAGGCACGCAACCGCGCAGGCAGGACAACATACACGCAGGTGAGGAGGCGAGCAGACCTAGCAAGCAGCAGCAGCCTGCAGCAGAAAGCAAAAAGCAGCACGCAGCGGTATCCAGCATTAGCAGCACAACCGCCAAGGAAAAGCTAGCGGCAGCAAGCTAACAGCAGCAACGAGCCGCGGCAAGCAGCAGCACGTACCAGCAATCCAGCGGCAGCAGCCGATAGCCACAAACAGCAACAGCAAGCGGCAGTAAGCGGTAGTAAGCGAACGAGCAAGCGGTGAAGCAAGATCGTTGGCAAAGCGACAATTCAGACTAGTCGGCCAGCAAGCGGGCAGGAAGGTCTGGGAGGCAGTTGTCAGGTCCGGCACGCGAGCAGGCGAGCAGGCAACCGAGTAAGCCGTCGCGGGCGTCAGTCCACAGGTCGCCGAGTGGCCGCTCTCGCAGCGGACCAAGGGCAGTCCTCCCTCCCAGGTCCTACAGTCGGCCCGGATTAGTAGGTCGACCCTGCCAGCTCAAGGGCACCAGTGTGTCCTGTGCCTCGCGACATGTGCCTTCTTACAGTCCTATGGCGATGTGGCCCTCGGAAGGGTCTTGTGTCCTCTCGCGTGTCCTGTCCAATCGAGGCCGACTGTAGACAGCCGAACAAAGTGTCCAGGGAGGCGCCCGAGACGGCCCTCAGATCCCAGGACGGCTCGAGACAGCGCCAGTGTGGCTCCAGCGGGATCCCAAGGTGGCCCTGCGCAGGGCTGCCGAGAGGGACGGGCCCCGAAGTTTCATTTCCCGGTAGGTCCCCAGAGGCCGGCAAGGGTCTTGGGAACCCCCAAACCGGGTGGTGAGAAACCAGGTGGCGACCTGGAATCCCCAAAAAGGTCACCGCTGGGTTTGGGGACGCGGGGTCACCACCGGGTTTTGTGACTCCTGGACCCACCAGTGTCCGGGACATCCTGCGAAAACCGCACGAGTCCCCAAACCAGGTGGTGACACCAAATCGCCCGAGACTCACCGCCAGGTGTTGTCACCACCACGTTTGGGGACTACCAAGGGTCTCCAAAGGGGAGGGGTCGTGGACGGCCCAGAAGTCTCAGGAGGGGGGGGAAAAAAACAGACACCATTGATCGTTCATTCCCCGGAAGCATGTGGGAAATATGCGGAGTGGGGGGGGAGACAAAAAACCCGAAAATGTAGGAAAATATGGGGAGTCGTTTTAATGGTGTGTATTTATTTGTGTGTGAATCCCAGGGCCCCTTCAAAGTCGTCGTAGCAAAGCGTCTGAATGGCAGGATGATGCGTAATGCTCAAGTGTATCTCCCGCGCGCCTCTGTGAGTTGGTTTCACGTTGGGTGGATGAGTGTGGACCTGGGAGACTGCCAATGGTAATGTTCCAAAGCCTCTGCTGCCACATAACGAAAATCCAATGCCCCTGCTACACGTTCTTGACTTCGTGACCTGAGATACTTGGCATGGTGGGAAGCCCATTCCCGTACCGCACTTTGCGGAGTGGCAAATGTGCAGCCCCGCAACAGCGTACCCCACACGGACGGCAAGGATCAGCCGTTGGGGCATGCGCAACATAAAATCGGAGGTCTGGGCCGCATGATAGAATTCCACTTGGATGGTCAGCACCAGGCGCTTGGGAATTTAGCGACGCGTCCGACGTAGAACAGCGAATGTGGCCCACTTAATATCGTTTTCACATAATATTAAGCATTCGGCGATGAGGTTCGTGGGACCCGCACCTCTTACAGGGATGGTAAGGATCAGGCGCTAGGGTGCGCGCTTTGGGCAGGCGGCACCATCCTCGAGCGGGCACAAGGGAAACACCGCGCCGGTGCCGCGAACGCGTCCGCAACGGAAGCGTGTGATCCCAGCGGAGTCGATATCTAACCACTCGTAGATTGCCACTGCAGGATGGCCCCAACACTCTGTCCAAGCGGTCCCCGGACTCCAACCCAAAAGGACCCACCGAGAGGTTCCCTTCTACAGTCTTGGGCGCAGCGAGGCCGAAAGAAACGCGCAGGACCCCTGGCTTCGATGGAGCCACATTGGCCATGCCGGCCCACAGACGAGCGCGGAGGGTCCCGAAGAGACCCTGAAGAGGCTTCGAAGTGCTCCGCGGGGCGAGCCTCCAAGATGGACCAACAGGGTTTCAAGACGGCCCCAAGACGTCCGAGAGGCCCCACGATGGCTTCCTCAGAGCTTCACGAGGCCCCAAGAGGAGCCCTGGAGACCCTCCACGAAGCTTGGAATCATGGAAACCAACATACATTCGGACACAGGTAAAAGATCGAGGTCTGTTCGGAGAGGGTACCCTAGTGTTCTTCGTGTTTGTTGGATGTTCTTGTGCACCCTTAATGTTCTGTGTGTGGGTGTGTTGGTCGACGGAGGGTCTCATGTTCCTGAGGAATGTTTTTCTGGCCTAGCTCCGCCTGTACGTGTTTCCAACATGCCTGACATCATCCTTCGTAAGACAGTTTCCAGACGAGCTCCAAACACTCCTGACAGCGAAGAAGGGGCTCCCAAGACGCTCTAGGAGGACCTCGGGTGCTCCAAAGATAGCTCAGGATTATCGTGCATGCCTTGCCTCGCAGCTGGCCCCAAGGCGACTCCATGACCGCCCAAGGCCGCCCCAACGTGGTGCCAAGAGATCCTCAGACTGTCCCCGCGCCCCCAAAAGTTGCCACAGAGTCGCTCTCATTGTCGCCCACGCAGTCCGAAAAGGGCCCACGAGGGTCCAAGAGAGCCCAAGAGGGCCTCACGAAGGCACCTGACAGAGCCCAAGATGTCCCCGAGAGCGCCCCGGGATCCTGATCTACGCGTCGTCCCCACAGTCTCTGTAGAGCCCCTGGGTCCATGAGATCAACACGATGAGTGCAGGGTCCCCGAGGCTATGAGACCACCTGCTGTCTGTCACTGAACATGCTACAGTGGAAACCCATGCCAAGAAATACCCTAGTTTCTCCAGGGTGCACTGGTTTTTTTGGAGTTCAAACACGCTTCGGTTGCTAGTCCGCCAGGATTGGTCTGCCCTTAGGTCCACATTTTGTCAGCTACAGCGCTGGGATCAGCGCGATGCTATGTAAGCTCGCTCGGTTGCTAGCCCGCGATAATTGGTCTGCCCTTAGGTTCACACGTTGTCAGCTACAGCGCAGGGATCAGCGCGTGCGAGAAGAGCCGGCAGTGGCAGCGCGCTCTCACCCTGCTCAGCGAGATGTGGGAGGCGATTTTGGAGGCCAATCTCATCTCCCCTGCAGTGACCAATGTTGTACGTGCGGGACTAGCTCGCAGTTGTAGCAGGAAATCGGGACCGGACCGCCTCCGAAGACTCCCATGGCCAGGCTGCGCATCAGAGTGACCCTTCGCTGGAGTGACCTTCGGTGCGGGGACCAGAGGGGTCCCCCCCCAGCACCTGGTTGGCGAGTTAGGATTCGAACCCACAGCGGCTCACCAAGGCCTCACACCAAAGATCACCTCTTGCCCAGGGTCCCTTCTTGCGTGCAGCTGGGGGACGGCCCCAGCGCGACCCAGTGATTCGGCTACGTGCAGAGGGGGGCAGGGGGAGTGGGGAAGACTTTTTAGAAGCACCCCTGCTTCTTGAAAGGCGCGGGCCTTGTCTGTGCATGTGAGGCCCGCCCCTCCTAAGAAGCGGCATCCTTTTAAGAAGCCTCCCCGGGGTCCCCCCCCCTGCTACCCCCCTTTGCGCGCCGCCAAGGGACGGCGCGAAGACGGCCCCCAGGGCCCCCAAGAGGGGCCCGATACGGCCCCGACAGGCCCCAGGAGGCTTCGGCGAGGCGCACGAGGGGCCCTCCGAGAGGACTCTGACGAGGCGCCAGGGCAGGCCCGAGGGCTCTCCGTGAGTCAATGGTTTGCGCCAGTCTTGAGTCGGGCATGTTCCTCCGCAGGAGGAACCTTCAAGAAAAGTCAATCACCATTTGGGGGGATGTTTTGACCATTTATTATTTTTCGTCCAAAATCCGCCTGCAGGGGGACACGCCCGACCTGACGCCAGTCTGCCAAGTCCCCCGACAGGCGTAGATCAGGGGGAACGCCAGGGGGAGACTGGGCTCACGGGGAGAACCATTGACTCGGGCGATCGCACACATAGATCACGGGGGCGTGGATGAGCGACGGGTCCCTTCTCCACGGGAGGAATCGCGGCTTTCCGCCGCCGAGCGGGAGGAATCGCGGCTTTCCGCCGCCGAGCGAGGCGGTATTGGCCGCATTCTGGGGAGCGCACCTCCCCCGATCCATGGATTTGGCGACCGCGCGCCAAATCCATGGATCGCTAAGCCGTGTCTGCGCGCCCCCGATGGTCCCCCAGTCGCCCACTCCTGGCGGCTCGGGGCCTGGGTGCCCCAGCCTGCCCGAGAACGTGAGAACGTGGGGCGGGGGCTCCACACCGCGGGCACGTCGCCGATCTCAACTCCACGTTCCCCTCTGAGCCAGTCCCCCCGCACCTCTGCCCCTCGAGTCCGCCGCCACCCCCCAAAAAAAGCGGAGAGGGTCGCACGATCGACCGGTTGTTGCGTTGTGTTGTAAGCATGGGCAAGAGGTACGGCCAAGCGAGCCAGCAACAGGGGATTCACGAAGGTCCTTCGTGGGGGGGGGGATGGCACGCAAATCTTTGAAAGAGCGTGTTCTACCGCTGCTGGCGGAAAACCGAGGGGGGTCACTACCTGTTCGAACCCCTCCCCCCCAGGAAGGAACGTTGTGAGCACTTGAGGGGGGAATAAGGTGGTAAACGTTGTGGGCGTTACAAGGCGTTACAAATGCTTGAATAGGTTAGCATGGCATAGCACAGCATAGCATGGCAAAGCGAGAAGAGGCTAGGCTTTCGTGCGATTGCGAATTGAATTCGTTCTTTCGTGGGGAAGCCGAGCCCCGATCGGAAAATCCGAAAAAACTGAAAAACAAAAAAAACATAAAATCCGTAAAAAATGAAGAAACCATTGGTTTTTCAAGAAAATACGAAAAATCCAACCGAAACCTTAATTTTGATTGGTTCTTACTGATTGCTTCTTAAAAAACCAATGATTTCTGTATTTGTTTACTGATTTTCTGTTTTTTCTGGTTCTTCGGTTTTTTCTGATTCTCCTCCGTCTTTCTTTCCCTTAGAATTTTTCTTCCGAAACAGAAGATCAAAAAAAAACTGAAAAACCAGAAAAAAACGAAAATCAAAAAAATAAACGCTTGGCTGTTCAAGAACAATACGAAAAAAAACAACCGAAACCTTACGTTTGATTGGTTTTACTGATTTTGTCTTGGAAAACCAAGGGTTTCTTTTTTTACGGTGTTTGTTGTTTTTTGTTTTGTTGTTTCGTGTTTTTTTTGTTATTTTCCTCCGCCCTTCTTTCCCCCTTTCTTTCCTTCCTCCTCCCTCCCTCTTCAGCATTATCCTCCTCTTCCTACATCTCCATCTCTCTCTCTCTCTCTCTCTCCCTTTCTCTCGCTCTATATATATATATGTATCTCTTTCTCTCTCTCTCTCTCGCGTTCTTTCTCTCTCTCTCTCTCTCGCTCTCCCTCTCTCTCTCCCTCCCCCGCTCTCGCTTCCTCACTGCCCCCCTCTCCCGTCGATCGCATTCCTCCCTCCTCCTTCTCCTCAGCTTCCTTATCATTCTCCTCCTCCCCCCGTCCCCACCGTTCTACCCCTCCGCCTCTCTCTTCCTTATCTTCCTCCTCGCACCTGAGAAGTAGGATGAAGAGGGGGAGGGGGAGCAGGAGTTGCAGAAGGATGATGAGGAGGATGCAGACTGCTAGGAGCAGCAGCAGGAGGAGGAATGACCCCTGAGCCTCCTCCTCATCATCCAACTCCTTGTGTTCATCATGTCATTCCTCCTCGTCATATCATCCCCCTCCTCCGTCCAAATGAAAGATTGCAGGGGGAGAAAAAGAACGACGACCAGGATAAGTGCTATGCGAATGAAGGGGGTGATGGGACCAGGATGATGACGACAACGGTTATGATGAGGATGAGGATGGACCGGGCATCAACATCATTATCGTTTTTCCCTAACAAACCTCATCCTCGTAATGTTCCTTCTCATCATAGAAACTGTCCGCCGCGGTATCCTTTACATCACCCCTCCTCATCATCCTCCTCTTCATCCTACCTATCCTGCTGCTCATGCGATCACTCCTCGTTCCCCTCCTCCTCCTCGTTATCTGCATGGTCACCCTCCTCCTCCTGCACCACATCCGCCGCATTTGCCCTCCTCTGCCGCATGCAACCTCCCATCCTCATGTCCTCCCTCGCTCACCCGTAGGGGCGATAGGAGGAGGATGAGAAGGATGATGACGATGGGGTATGATGCGGAGGGCGTCAGGAGGAGAAGGGGATGAGACGGAGGAGGAGGAGGAAAGGGAGTCAATGGTTGACGCCATCCTCCCACACCTCCTCCTATCCCGCATCCTTCTCATTCCCCCCTCCTCGTCATCCTCCGCCAGTGTTCCTGTCGCGCTTCTGGCACGAGGGAGGACGACGAGGAGTATGGCGATGAGGAGCGAACGCTTGAAAATTGATAGGATGAGGGGGATAACACGCGAAAAGGGTGAGGATGATGAGGGTGAGGAAGGGGCACAGAAGGGGGAACGGGTATGGGAAGTGGCTCCTCTCCCACACTCTCACACACACACAACCCACTGGGGGGGCGTTGTCTCTATCGCATTATATTACACGCAACACGGAGGGAGGATGGGATGGAGAATGATTGCTCATTCTCTCCCTCCCTCACACACCACGCATAAGGGTGACATGGGCGGTGGAAGTGGTTTCTCTCTCTCTCTCTCGATCTCGATATCTTTGCGTCGTGCGTGAGAGAGAGAGGGAGAGGGAAAGAGAGAGAGAGAGACCACGTAACTTACCCATCCCCTTTACCCCTGTGAGGGTGGAGTGTGAGAGCGCGACCACTCCCCATCCCCATCCTGCCACTCTGTTTAAGGATGTCATAAGGCGCTTTCATGACTTCGCCAGGGTTGTTTAAGGATCCCAGCGGAAATCCTTAGACCGACTTGGAGATGTGCGAGGGAAGTTGCTGCCCCCCCCACCTCCCCCCTCACTTCCACATTCACTCCCACGCGACACAAAAGGAGGAACGGACATGGAGAAGTGGCTGCTCTCTCACACTCACACACACAAACGCAACCCACAGGGGGGGGAGAGGGGTCTCTCTCTCTCTCTCTCTCTGTCTCTCTCTCTCTCTCTCTCTGCCTCTCTCTCTCTCTCTCTCTCTCTCCGCTGCTCTCTTCATCTACTTCGTATATTCTTCCTAAATCGACCCCAAGTGCTCACAGCGTTCCCCTCTCCCCCCCCCCCTTCCGGAAAACCGGGGGGGGTCACTACCGGTTCGAACCCCTCCCCCCCCCCCAGTTCATCATGAAAAGGGGGGGGGGTCACTACCGGTTCGAACCTCCCCCCCTCCCCCTCGAAAACCAGGGGGGGTCACTACCGGTTCGAACCCCCCTCCCCCCCCCCTCGAAAACCGAGTGGGGTGCGGACAGTGGTGGGGACGGTGTTGGTGGGGACAGTGGTGAGGGGACAGCGGGACAGTGGTGGGGACAGTGGGACAGTGGTGGGGACGGTAGTGGTGGGGACAGTGGTGGGGACAATGGTGGGAACAGGGGGGACAGTGGACAGTGGTGGGGACGGTGGTGGTGGGGACAGTGGTGTGGGGACAGTGGGAATGAGGTGGAAACAGTGGGACAGTGGAGGGTACAATGGTGGTGGGGACAGTGGTGAAGGCGGTGGCGAGGACGGCGGTGGGACAATGGGACAGAGGTACAGTGGGGACAGTGGTGGGGACAGTGGGGACAGTGGTGGGAACAGTGGGACAGCTCAGTGGGACAGCGGAGGGGTCAGTGGGACAGTGGGGACAGTGGGGATAGTCGGGCAGTGGTTGGGGCCGTGGAGACAGTGGGGAGAGTGGAACCGTGGTGGGAACAGTGGTGGGGACAGTGGGGACAGTGCGACAGTGGTGGGGGCACTGGTGGGGACAGTAGGGACGGTGGTGGAACCAGTGGGGACAGTGGTGGTGAGGACAGTGGTGCTGGGAACAACAGTGGGGGATGTGATGCGGACGGTGGTAGGGACCGGGAGTCGTTTGCTGGCGGTGCGTGGGGGGAGGGGGGTCGAACCGGTAGTGACCCTCCTCCGGTTTTCGAGGGGGGAGGGGGGGTTCGAACCGGTAGTGACCCCCCCCCGGTTTTCCAGATCTGGAGGGGGAGGGGGGGGGGGAGGGGTCCGAACCAGTAGTGACCCCCCCCGGTTTTCGAGGGGGAGGGGGGGGGGGGGGGGGGGAGAGGGGTTTAGGGGAGGGGGGGTTTGCCGGGGTGGGGGGGGGGAGGGGTTAGGGGAGGGGAAGAGTAAGGGGGGACTTTTCGGAGGTGGGGGGGGCGACCCCGGGTCGGATGTTTCTGAATGTATGTTTTAAGTTAAAGCGGGGAAACCGAAAAGATCTCTAAAATCTTATTGATCTTTTGTAGTGTGTGCGTGGTGTGTGTGTGTGGTGTGTGTGTTGTGTGTGTTGTGTTGGTGTGTGATGGTGTGTGTGTTGTGTGTTGTGTGTGGTTGTTGGTGTGTTGTGTTGTGATGTGTTTTGTGTTGTGATGTGTGTGTGTGTTGTGGTGTGTGTTGTGTATGTTGTGTGTGTGTTGTGAGTGTGGTGTGTGTTGTGGTGTCTAAATTGTGTGTTGTGTGTTGCTTTTGTGTTTGTGTGTGTTGAGCGTGTGGTGTGTGTGTTGTTGTGGTGTTGTGTGGTTGTTGTGTGTGGGTTGGTGTGTGTGTGTGTTGGTGTGTGTGTGTGTGGTGTGTGTGGTGTGTGTGTGGTGTGTGTGGTGTGTGGTGTGTGTGGTGTGTGTGTTGTGTGTGCGTGGTGTGTGTGTGGTGTGTGTGTGGTGCGTGTGGTGTGTGTGGTGTGTGTGGTGTGTGTGTGTGGAGTGAGTGTGGTGTGTGTGTGGTGTGTGTGCGTGTGCGTGTGCGTGTGCGTGTGCGTGTGCGTGTGCGTGTGCGTGTGCGTGTGCGTGTGCGTGTGCGTGTGCGTGTGCGTGTGCGTGTGCGTGTGCGTGTGCGTGTGCGTGTGCGTGTGCGTGTGCGTGTGCGTGTGCGTGTGCGTGTGCGTGTGCGTGTGCGTGTGCGTGTGCGTGTGCGTGTGCGTGTGCGTGTGCGTGTGCGTGTGCGTGTGCGTGTGCGTGTGCGTGTGCGTGTGCGTGTGCGTGTGCGTGTGCGTGTGCGTGTGCGTGTGCGTGTGCGTGTGCGTGTGCGTGTGCGTGTGCGTGTGCGTGTGCGTGTGCGTGTGCGTGTGCGTGTGCGTGTGCGTGTGCGTGTGCGTGTGCGTGTGCGTGTGCGTGTGCGTGTGCGTGTGCGTGTGCGTGTGCGTGTGCGTGTGCGTGTGCGTGTGCGTGTGCGTGTGCGTGTGCGTGTGCGTGTGCGTGTGCGTGTGCGTGTGCGTGTGCGTGTGCGTGTCTGTGTGCCTGTGCGTGTCTGTGTGCGTGTGCGTGTAAGTGTAAGTGTAAGTGTCTTCGCGTGCCCCTGGGCCCCCACTCGCCTCTGCGCGCCGCCGACGCGGCGCCGTGCCCCCACGCCATGGCCCCGCGCTGCGAGCCCGGCGCCGGCCGCGCCCCCGCCGCGCCGCGCTCGCTGCCCTGGCGGAGCCGCCTCCTGGGCGCCGCGGCGCTGCTCGTCTCGGGGGGCGCCGGCCGGGCCGCCTCGCAGGGAGCCTCGAGACGGGGGTCAGTGCAAACGGGGGTCAGCCAGGGCGCCAGATCCTGCAGGATCCTGCGAAGACCCCCTCTGGCTGACCCGGGTTAGCGAGCCGCTCGTGGCCGCGAGGCGGCCGCGCGTATTGGCTGACCCGGGTTTGCGAAGACCTGCGTTGCAGTTTTTTTTTCCTGCATTGCAGTTTTTGGTTTCCTGCTGACCCGGGTCTGGATTGACCCGGGTCAGAAGATCCCCGAAGAGCTCGCTGCTCGGGCGATCGCAAGCACGGATCAAGGTCGATCGGGCGCGTAAGAGTGGCCCTTCGCCGGAGTGGCCTTTGGTGCGGGCTCATCTGGGTCCCCCCCTGGTCGCTCAGCGCGGTGCGATGGCGGCTGTGGGCGCGCCTGGAGTTGGCCACGTGGCGCCCCCCTGAGTCCGCGCACCACAGGTCACTCTTGCCCAGGGTCACCCTTGCGTGTAGCCGACAAGGGGGCGTGGATTAGCGACGGGTCCCGTTTCCATGGGAAATCGCGGATTCCCGCCGCCGAACGAGGCGGCACCGGCCGCATTTGGGGGAGGGCACGTTCCCCGATCCATGGGTTTGGCGACCGCGCGCCAAATCCATGGATCGCTAATCCATGTTTGCGCGCCCCCGAACTTCGACTCCTCTGGTTCGGTTCGATTCGATTTCGATGGCTTCCGATTCCGACTCGGTGCGACTTCCCAGACATGTTCGTGCCGAAGAAACAAAAATCAGGGCGAGAGGTTTTTGGCAATTTTCGGCCCCAGGGGCCATCGCTGGGCCTCGGGACCGTGAAAAAAGTATTCAGGACGAAAAAACAGACTCGGGGAAGGGATCCAGACGTCGCATGTCTGGGTTCGGATGCCGATAAGGGCTCCGATTTTTCAATGGAGGCTTACTAGCCTGCCGACTTCAGCCGATTCGGCTTTTCCCGACTCGGCTGCCAAGTTCCTTCGATCCGATGTATTTCAAGTGCCGATCCGATTTATCGATTCGATTCTGAGCTCTCCTGCCTCGCCGAGCCCGGAGCGACGAGCGAACAACACACTTTTGGCGTCGCGGCCCTGCGCGCGGCGACAGGGCGAAGAAGGTCGTAACGCAGCGAACGCGCGCGCGACTAGGAAAGCCCGGGCCCCAAGAGACCGCTTAGGGTAAAGAACCACACGCACAGACACACACACACACACACACACATGGACACACCCATACCCATATGGTGATCAGAGGGGGGAGGACTGGCTATGGGCACGGGTGCGGGTTGTCGCCCGCAGATCCGACGCTCCGACAAAACTTGGAGCGGGCGGTTTCGGGTAGTTCTCGGCCTCCGGGAGCCCTCCGTCAAGAAATGATTCAAGACGAACAACCGGCCCTAATTATGGAAGTGGTCCAGGCCTCCGGGGCCCACGCATCGACAAAATTGGAGCAGCCGGATGTCTGGGCGGACCGCGGGGGAGGCTCCCGTTGGAGCGGGGTCCCACATCCGACGACACTCATCCATAGCTCCCGTCCCCCCCACGGGCATGGGTGTGTGTGTGTGTTGCTCGTTCGTAATGGGGACAATGCTTGTTTTCATCCCTGGCGACAACGGGCCTGACCGGGGGGGGGAAGACCGGCTGGAGGTGCGAGGTGGCACAGCACCGGCTGCGGCAAGCGGGAGGGGGGGAGAGGTTCGAGCCGCTGGGTTCGAGCAGGTTTCTGCTGCTGCCTTTCTCGGTCTTCGGGGGCCGCGTTCGGGCCCCGGGGCCGTCAAAAGCAGATATATATATATATATATATATATATAGAGAGGGTAAAAAAAACACCAGATGAACCCCAAGAGGGGTCTGGGAACCGATTCTGATCGGATTGGGGCTCGCTTCCCCCCTCCTCGTGATTGATGTTCGGGAGGCCGATGGAGTTTAGACCGCCTGGCCGCCTCCAACTTAAGAGTGGCTCATTCATTCCCAGACGGCGCCCCGTTGCGGATCGTGACGTGACCGGGGGGGAGAGGGGGGGGCGGGGCAAGGCACGGGTTGATGATGATGATGATGATGATGATGATGATGATGAGGAGGAGGAGGAGGAGGAGGAGGAGGAGGAGGAGGATGTTGATGAGGATGAGGATGAGGATAAGGATGACGATGTTGATGACGATGTTGCTGATGATGATGATGATGATGATGATGATGATGATGATGATGATGATGATGATGATGATGATGATGATGATGATGATGATGATGATGTGTTCTTCAGCGCTGCTGATATCTGACATATCTGACATATCTGATGATGATGATACTGCTACTGACGATGATGATGGTGATGACGATGATGCTGATGCTGATGCTGATGCTGATGATGATGCTGATGATGATGATGATGATGATGATGATAATGATGATGATGACGATGGTGGTGGTGGTGATGATGATGATGATGGTGCTGTTTTCTCCACCGTTATCGCGAATAATACAAACATGGGATCCTCGCCTGGCCGATCTTGGGCCCAGGATCGCTCTGACTTCGGATCCGCGGTACCCCTAGGCGGTGCTGCAGGCACAGGGCGGGGATGCCTGCCCGACTCTGCAAGCTCCTCTGCTGTCGATGGCCACCCTGCTTTGCCGTCGCTGTTTCCGCCGCGCTTTGGTGCAAATCTCCGCCCTCTAATTCCCTACCTAGGCTCTGCCTAGAAGGGTTCTTACTCGGTGAGCTTAAAGGGCCGGGCAATGGGGCCCGCCCCCGGCGGTTCCCCCAGCATCCGCCCCGCGGTTCCCCCAGGATCCCCCCGCG
This sequence comes from Prorocentrum cordatum, assembly GCA_963575745.1. Classification (NCBI taxonomy): domain Eukaryota; class Dinophyceae; order Prorocentrales; family Prorocentraceae; genus Prorocentrum; species Prorocentrum cordatum. Next base: position 86,730 of record CAUYUJ010014568.1, on the reverse strand, counting down.
CCCCCTGGGTGAGCTTAGCTTAGCTTAGCTTAGCTTTGCTTATCTCATCTTAGCCTAGCTTAGCTTAGCCTAGCCGAGCCTAGCTTAGCTTAGCTTAGCTCAGCTTGGCTTAGCTTATCTCATCTTGACTCAGCTTAGCTTAGCTTATCTCATATTTGCTTATCTCATCTTAGCTTCGTTTAGCTTAGCCTAGCCCAGCTTAGTTGAGTTTAGCTTAGCTTAGCTTAGCCTTTCTCATGTTAGCTTAGCTTAGCTTAGCGTAGCTCTCTTAGCTTAGCTTAGTTTTGCTTAGTTTAGCTTAGCTTAGCTTATGCTGCTTTCCCAGGGGCTCCAACTCCTAGGTAGGGTCGCACTGGGATAACTTTTTCCTGAGGCGGCAATCGCCGCCCTACTTGTTCGCATCGTTCGGGGTGCATTCCCGACATGGCTCCAAGTCGGACAAGTAGCCGAAGCACAGCGGGTCCCGAAGCCGGGGCGGACATCTGCCCAGACGTCCCGGGTCTGCCCAGACATCTCCTCGCCGATGCCTGCGCTGTTCGTCCAATGCGGCCTCAGGGGGAGGCGCGTTCGGGCCTGGGGGGCCATCCAAAATAGGTCCGGGCCGCGACTTGAGAAGAAAACAGTTCCTTGGATGTCTGCGCACGCCTCCCCCGAGATCCCGGCGTTACAGCGTCTCCACGCCGGGCGATTTCACCCGCCGTTGCGATCCGCGCGGCCCTCACACATCGATCGGGCTGGGGACATGCAGCATGCAGATGGGGTCTACCAGGGGCAACGATGGGGGGGGGGGGGGGATACTCCAGATTTCGTAATAAGGGAGGGGGGTCTCATTTCGGGGGGGGTCTCTTCCAGGCTATCTTGGAGGGCCTGGGGGGGGTCTGGGGACGATGTTTTGGAGGGTTCTCCCACGGGGGAGGTCTGAAATGGCTTGTCTTGGAGGGTCCAGACCCCCCCTTTTATTACGAAATCTGGAGTAACCATGACGGGAGACCTAATAGATTGAGGGGCAACGATCGGGCGGGGGGGACTGGCATTAGGGGGAGGGAACCTCAGCCTGGAATCGGCGATGCATCGCCAAGAGATCGGCGCTAGGCCGCCGATAGTGCATCCGCACGCTCCTCTGGGCAGGCTGGGGCCATCGGGCCCCTATCGGCGATCCATGGGCGATCGGGGGTCGAGGCATCCCCCCCTCTCTGTGCGTACTCCAGATTTCGTAATAAAAGGGAGGGGGTCTGGACCCTCCAAGACAAGCCGTTTCAGACCTCCCCCGTGGGAGAACCCTCCAAAACATCGCCCCCAGACCCCCCAGGCCCTCCAAGATAGCCTGGAAGAGACCTCCCCCCCCCCCGAAATGAGACCCCCCTCCCTTATTACGAAATCTGGAGTATCTACGGTTTTGCATGTGCGCTCGCGACGCAGGATCTCGAGGGAGCCCTATCCTCGTCTGCGCGGAAGTGCGGCCCTTCGCCGGAGTGGCCTCCCGGGTGGCGGGCCCACAGGCGTCCCCCCGGCGCCCGACCCTGCGCGCTCGGATCGGGACCCCCCCCCCCCCCGCGGCGCCCCGGAGCTGCGCACCACTCGGGGGGGCACCCCGGCCTGGGGCCACCCCTGCGTGCCGACGTGCGCCGATCTTGGGCTCCAGGTCGCCAAGATTCGGGAACCCCCAAACCGGGTGGTGAGATACCGGGTGGCGACTTGGAGTCCCCAAAAAGGTCACCGCTGGGTTTGGGGACGCGGGGTCGCCACCGGGTTCTGTGACTCCTGGACCCACCAGTTTCCGGGACATCCTCGGAAAACCGCACGAGTCCCCAAACCGGGTGGTGACACCAAATCGCCCGAGACTCACCGCCAGGTGTTGTCACCACCACGTTTGGGGACTACCAACAAGATGGGGGTCGGAGCAGGTGGGTCGGTGGATCGCGCCGCCTCGCCGATGCGTCGGCGATGCGGGTCTATGGGGAGCCCGACTTCCTCCGCGCCGACGTCGTGGAGGCATCGCCGATGCGTCGGCGACGCATCGGCGATGCTGTGCGACCCACCGACCCCACCTACTTCGACCCCATGCGGATGGCCGCCATGGGCCTCCCCAGCCAAGCATTCGGTTGCTCCCATCGTACTTGAGGAGCACATTCCAGAACTGAGTTCGAGCACCCGAAAAAGTGTCGAATCAGTGTCGAAACAGTGTCGGACGAGTGTCTCCCAGGGCCCGACACGCGAAGACCCTCGAGTTTCGGTTTTCCTGGTGCTCGAAAATCTTTCTGGCGATCAAGGCTAAAGTAGGTTGGAACATCATAAGCCAAGCCAAGAAGGCCCACGCTCGGCTACGGGGGAGAGCGACCCTTCGCTGGCGTGGCCTCTGGATCCCGCCCCCTGGCGGGGGCCCCGAAGCCGTGCACCACCAGGGGCCGCCCCTGCTCGGGGCCACCCCAGACTTACGTCGGGCCTGTCCCTCTACAGGACGAATACGCAAAAATAGCAAAAGAAAAAATAGTCTGGCGACGATCTGTTGAGTATTTCTGGGCATGTCTTGGGGTATTTTTTGGGTATTCAGATTTTTCGTCCAGAACCTGCCTGCAGGTGCAGGGGGACATGCCCGACCTAACCCCAGACCCCCGACGGCGTGCTTTGTTCACCACGTCGACCCCCCTCCGCGCGGATTTCTTGGATCCGCGCTGGGGCCCCCCTGGCGGCGCGTCCGGCGCCGCCCCTGGCGCGCTCCGCGCGCCAGGGAGGGGGGTCCAGCGCGAATCCAAGAAATCCGCGCGGAGCGCCAAACGTCTACGTTTATGTGTTTTGGTTATTCTTCTACTTAATCCCTGGGGCCGGCTCTTCATCCTGAGTCGTTCTTCTACGGGTCCCGGGGCCCGGCGAGGGCCCGAGAAGGCTGAAAACAGCGGAGATCCGCCGCGATGTGCTTGCGACGCGAGGGGTCATGGGCCCCTTGCGTGCCGATGTGCGCCAGCTCCCTTGAAAGAGTCATGCAAGTATTGTTCTTTTAGGTCGTGTCGAAGAATCGTCCAGGAAACTTCCCTCGGGGTAGTTTTTCATCCCAGGCCCGTTTCAGACGGTTCCTGGGGCCAGACAACAGCCACCATGGAGAGGCCGAAAACGACGGAACACCGAAGGCGACGACAACAAGCAAATCGACGACTGCAGCTGCACTTCTCCTCCAGGGCAGTGTGGGCCCAGGGCGAGCCGATCGGTTGCGACGGACCTGTCACAGCCGGTTTTGAGGCAGATCGGTCGCGACCGATACCGGAGCCCGAAGCAAAGTCGGCAGCGATCGATCTCGCCGGTCGAGACCCGAGCAGTCTGGCACCCAGAGGTCGGGGCAGGGCGGGCTCGTCCAGGATGGGCCTCGCGGGGACCAGAGACGACGAAGCACAAGAGGCGACGGAAGGGAACGAATCGGCGGATCAAGTGGCGTCCACTTCCCAGGGCAGTGCAGGCCTGCCTGGCAAGTTCCCGCTCCTTTCGACTGCACGTGTCGGAGTGGCCCTTCGCCGGAGTGACCCTTGGTGTGGGCCCACCAGGATCCAACGATGGCTGAGAGCGATGCGACGGCTTCGGCCTGCGCGCTGGGGTTTGGCCCCCCTCGCGCCCCCACAAAGCCGCGCACAAGAGATCACTCTTGTCTAGGGTGATGATGTTCCAACCTACTTTAGCCTTGATCACCAGAAAGATTTTCGAGCACCGAGAACGCACCGTAACTGGAGGGTTTTCACGTGTCGGGCCTGGGTAGCGATACTCGTTCGACACTGCTTCGATACTTATCCGGGTGCTCGAGATTATTTCTGGGATGTGGTCTTTGCAGCACGATGGGAGCAGCAGAAGCCAAGCGGCGATCCAAAGCTGCATGGCCTGTCCTTGGCAGGCTGGGCCGAGGACGGCCCGGGCCAGGCTCGGCCCGACCATGCAGGAGGGGGAAGAGGCGGAGGACGCGGCCAAAAAAGCGGGGGCGGCGGGAGCGCGCCCGCGGCGACGGACGCACGCCAACCCAGACATGCGACGCCCTGATCTTTTGATTCAGGACGGCGTCCATGCAGGAAGTCAGGAAGTCCCAACCCTTTCCCCCGCACCGGCTTCTCGTCCTGTGTCGTTTTTGTTTGACGGTCCCGAGGCCCGGCGGCGAGGGCCCCCAAGGGCCGAAGGGAGTGCAAAACTTGCCGCCCTGATTGTCTTACGACGCGAGCCTGTCCGGGAAGCGGCGATCCAGAGCTGCACGGCCTGTCCTGGGCAGGCTGGGCCGAGGGCGAGCCCGGCCAGAGGCCCGAGATATCGAGAGGAGGCCGGGCGGGCGCCGCCCGGCCGTCCTCGGCGCCGCCGCGCCGGTGGCGCTGGCCGGCGCCGCCTGCGCGCCCGCCCCGGAGGGCCACCAGCCCGCGCCGCCCCCCAGCGAGGAGCTCACATTCTCAAGGGAAGGAACTCCAGCCGGACCCGACAAGGGATCGTTGCCTTATGCCTTGCTCTGCCGATCGGCGCGGGCCCTCGCAACCCCCCTCCTCCCCCCCTTCCCCTGGAGTGGATCTTGGCTGTTTTTGCTGGCGCCTGTTTCGAGCAGGTGGAGTTTCTCCCCTATGACGCACTGCTGCAAACGGTCCCATTAAGCAGAGCTCCAGAACCAGATCCTCACCTCCGACCCTCCCTTCCTCCCAATGTCGAGATGCCGAAGAAGAAATCGCTCGCTAACTGGCGTTTACTAAACGGCCCTGGGCGCTTACTCAACAGCCCTGCCCTGTTCGATTATATCTTTGAGTGCGTTTACTATACACGGCCTCGCGTGTCGGGGTGGTTTTTGTGGGGGGTGATTTGAGGGAGTTTCTGTGGAACTCACGTCATCCTCACCCCCGGCGCGAAGAGCACGAGTCCAGAGCGGCCTCCGGCACCGTTTCCGGACAGATCCGGTGGATCCGCTGGATCCGCTGGATCCGGTGACGAATCCCAAACCGGCGCCCTCGCTTGAGACATCCTCACAAAACCGGCCCCGGGGGAGGTGCCCAGAGGAGCCCAGAGCGGCCTCCGGCACCGTTTCCGGACAGATCTGGTGGATCCGCTGGATCCGCTGGATCCGGTGACGAATCCCAAACCGGCGCCCTCGCTTGAGACATCCTCACAAAACCGGCCCCGGGGGAGGTGCCCAGAGGACCCAGAGGTCCTACGGATCCATCGAGGTGGATCCACGGATCCACCTGTTGCAACGGATCAACGGATCCACCACATGAGCTCACGGATCAACGGATCAACAACGGATCAACGGATCAGCAGCGGATCAACGGATCCGCAAACGGATCAACGGATCAACAACGGATCAACGGATCCACATCTCGAGTATTATGTTAATTGTAGCATAGTACATGCTATATAGTCTATGTGAATAACATAGTGAATGTTTGTATTTTGTTGTACACACATACTATACCATACCATGCTATAATATGCGTGAAATGTGATATGTCATGATATGATATGCTTTACGATGGTATATACCCATTATGACATGTTATGCTGCATTCAATGTTATAATACGATACCTATGCTGTGATAGATGTAGCATATGTTACATGGCACCTTGTACATGATACATGCGATATGTGCAAAACCATAGTTACTGAGGCTTTAGGGATCTTGGCCGTGGTGCTTTGTGTCGGGGAATTCGATAGTCTCACGGACGCAGAAAAGTTCCAAGAGCTTAGTGGAGCTTCTGGCGGATTCTGGTGGCCTCGGATCTGTCGAGCGGGCATGGGTGTCGACCAATTCTGGGATTTCTGGCGGAGCCTGAAAGCTTGGGAGGGCTTCTGGAGGATCTTCTGGCAGGCCTCCGACAGACGGTGGAGGGAACGAGGATGGAGAAAGAACAACGAAATGGCATTTTTTGGGCAAGGGCTTCGCGGTGCAAGCATCACTGTTTGCGTGCGCTCGCGCTCACCGTGTTCTTTGGCCTTCGCTTGCTCCTTTTGCCTTTTGCTTTCGCCTTCTTTTCCCCTTCGTTGTCTTTGCCTGTTGCTTCTCGGCCTTTGTCGTTGTCATTATCTTTGTCTTTATCTGTATCTTTGTCTTTGTCTTATCTTCATCTTTTTCTTTGAGCCTTCTTCTGTTCTTTATCTTTATCTTTATCTTTGTCTTTGTCTTTGTCTTATCTTATATTCATCTTTGTCTTTGGGCCTTCTTCTGTTCTTTATCTTTATCTTTGTATTTATCTCTGTCTTTCTTTGTCTTCATTTTTCATATTCTTTTACTTTCGAGCATTGCCATCTTCTTTCGCCTTTCACTTTGTGCCGTCTCTTCAGTTAGACCAGTCGCATCCGTGTGCCTCGGCATCTTCTCGGCTCGGGTCGTTCGGCTCTTCTTTAACCCTCGTCCTGTAGTCGCATGCGTCCAGGATCAGGTTAGCGTACTCCCGAGGTTCATCTAAATTATCTCCGAAATGATTCGTCAGGAAATCGGATAAGTATGGAATAATGCCAGCTGTCCCTGGCTGCACTGATATTGGCACGTCTGGGCCGTCGTCGGGCTCTCGTTCACCTGGGCGTCTCGGGCAGTCCTCTGGGTGTTCAAACCGCTTTTTTTCGGCTTCCATTCGAGCCCGCGCTATGAACGCAGTTGCCCGTGGCCCACTAGGTCTCGCTTTCGGCTCTGGTGGATCGTCTTTCAGAGTACTTCTGAGCCGCATCACGATCTTACCTGAGAGAGGGTTCTTGACTTCGATTACGTCCCGCTGTTCGACCTGCATGTCAAATTGTCTCTCACTTTCTTGTGTCTTCTTCATCGCCTTGACCGCTTCCACTATCTCTGATGCGCTTTCTTGTATGACCCTCTTGGTTCTGCTTCTCTGCATCTCTAACTCCTGATCGCGTTCCTCCTCTTTTACCTGCCAGCGCCGCTCCTCTTTTGCCTGTCTGCGCTTCTCCTCGTCTTCTGCTTGCCTGCGCCTCTCCTCTTTTGCCTGCCAGCGCTGCTCCTCGGCTCTTGCCTGTCTGCGCCTCTCTTCCTCTTTTTCCTCGGCTCTTGCCTGTCTGCGCCTCTCCTCCTCTTCTGCCTGCCAGCGCTGCTCCTCGGCTCTGGCCTGTCTGCGCCTCTCCTCCTCTTCTGCCTGCCTGCGCCTCTCCTCTTTTGCCTGCCTGCGCCTCTCCTCGGCTCTTGCCTGTCTGCGCGCCTCGTCTTCTTCTGCTTGCCTGCGCCTCTCCTCACTTTTATTTCGCTCTTCTTTCTTTCTTTTTCTCTCTTTGTTCATGGCTTTCTTCTGCTTCTTTCTGTCTAGCAACTCCTCCAACGCCTCTATTCGCTGTAATTGTTGGTCGGTGCGCTTATGGAGCTTCCTGAGGGAGGAGGAGTCCGACGGTTCCCGAAGTTGCCGACGTCGCCTCGTCAGAGTTTCGTTCTTTTCGTTCTGGTCCGATGAAGAGTTTATCTCCTCTTCGTCTTTCTCCTCATCTTGCCGCTTAAATCTGCTCCACCGATTCAGTTTTCTCTTGGGTTCTTCGTCAACGGATTGATACCTTTCACCCTTCACAGACTCAGACCGATCCGCTTTCCTTGTCTTTTTTTTTCTTGCACTCTGGCGGGCAGCGGACTCACTTGTAGATCGGTCGTGCTTTGCTTTCTTTTCTTGATTTGTCTTCTTTGCATCTGGGCTGGCATGCCTTGGGCTTCGCTCCCTTTTTTTCTTCTTATCTGATCTTCTGTCTTCCCAGACCTGCAGATTCTTGTTCTTGCGTCCACCTTTGTCGTCACAAGCTTTTTGATCCTTCTGCCTTGCTTCGCGGATCTTCGCCATGGGGCCCCGCGGGCGCACCGATAGGCCCCAGCGCGCGCGCGTGCGTGCCCTGTTGAGCGAAAGGGTCGACGGGCTAACCTTTCCATGCTTTGCGATTCGTGGTGGGGGAGATGGCGGCACGGGGGGAGGGGGTCGGATGGGATTTCGACGGGTTGGAGATTGTTTTCGCACACCAGCGCAAGTCTCGCATGAAATGGTTAGCCGTGCGCCCGAGCTCCACCTCACTTTCCGAGCAGGACTTTCACGATTTCCACCTGCCAGTCCCGACTGATAGATGCAAGCGCGATCAAATCAGAGCACGCTTTCTGTTCCTCACTCATCTTTGCCACCCCTCCTTCCCGCCTCAGCACCGCTATGTTCGCTCAGAATAGCAAAGGAAGATGGGATTCCAGTAGGAAAAAGAAGAACAATATAGAGAAGAAAGCTTAGGAACAGCGATGGGAGAGAATAAAGGCGGGCATCGGAATGGCCCTTCCCACCGTGAAGTCGCCCAGTCGATTTAGCCTTTTGTTCTTTAGCTTCAGAAGGATGTCAGCACTTTGCTTTGCGATCCTGCGGGGGTGTCTGCTCTGCCTGCCATGCCTGCCCAACCAAGCCTCCCCACCCTGAATCATGCCCACCCCTCTCGTCCTCCATGCATGTAGCCGTACTTGCTGAACACTCTTCTTTCGAACCTGTTGCGGTGGCAAGTAGCGCATATCTTAGCAATAACACCATTCGTATGTTCATCCAGGTACGTATGGTAGAACTTTGGAGCACCTTTTTCCGCAATGCCGTGAGATAGATGCTTGAACAGGTGATGTTTAGGAAGAATATGAACCATAGCTTGAACACACAATGAGCAGTGTAGGTTCGCTAAACGATTCAGCTCTTTGCATACATCATCTGGTACATGTCTGTCCTGAGCATCGCAAATATCCATCCACCGCAAGAGAGTTCTCCCACAGTCTAATAACGCCACAGGCACATCTTTTTCAGGAAGCTTATTGCCGTGCTGTTGCATCAGTTTCACGCAAAACCGAAATAACCATTTGGTTTCGTTCGCTTTCGTCGAGATCGTCGGGTTGGTTTCGTCCCCAATCATGCCTTCCGTGAGGTCGCCTATGCGCGATATCTGATCTTCTCTGACGCCTCTCCTTTCTCGCTCTTCGGGGTACCAGTCGTCAAGGAGCAGCTTTATTCTTCTCAGCCCGACTCTTATTTTGTCTTCTTTCCTCGTGAGGTTGCTGAATCCGAAAACATTGTTGAGTAGCATTCTCCATATCACAGTGCCAGCGTAAACTTTTGCAATTCCAAGATGGACGCAGTGCATTTCGTCTATGCTGAAAGTCAGCACTGATATCCCAAGGCGGGGGTCCAACAACGGGTTTCTGTGATGCACCCTTTCTTCGTTGCTTTCCCTCCAGAAGCAAACAAGGAACGGTTTGAAGGGCATGCCCCCCATGTTGTCGAAATCACCTGTATCTATAAGATTTGCGCTCGGTTCTAGCCGATCGTGCTTTAGGAGGCCCAGGGAAGGGATGTCACTTGTCAGCGCTCGGCCCCTGTACCTGCTCTTATACTCAAGCCTAAATTTGATAGCGCGGAACTGAGTGTCATTACTGACGAGGACCCATTTTTCTCTTTTTCTGCATTCTTCTTCGTAGTCTTCTTGCTTGATTGGCGTCAAGGGTGCGTGGTCGGAGTGCTCCATGAACTCTTTTTGAGATACTTTGCAGAACAAGCAGGGGCTAGCGTTGGATTTCTGCGTAGGGAAACCCATACCTGTTGTCAGTTCGGGCCAATCCGCTTTAATGTCTACAACGACGCATCGAAACCCTAACGGCTTGCCAGCTTTTTCTTTCCTTTGCAAATCAGATTCTCGCCAATCGGTTTTATCGTGACGGGCATCTGGGAAGTTGCCAGAAAAGAGCGCTGACAGATTCCAGTGTACCATTCTGTAGATGGGATACAAACTACACCAGTGGGAACACCCACACCCCGTGTTCACACCACAAAGTTCATTATCTTTGAGAACTGCGACGATGTGTCTGTGAGAACTGTTCACAAGGTGGCACGTCATATTCCAAAACGAGTCGTCTTTTGTATACGGGGCTTTGTCTTGATATAGCGCAATTGGAAGTATTCGCTTTCTTTCTTCAGGAGTCGCGGACTTAACAAGAGGATGATTGAAATATGCTTTCATCCATTCTTCTTCATGGCCCACAGCTTTAGAAGACCAAGACTCAAGTATGTAAGGGTCTTTCTCGATCTCCGAGGCAATGGCTTCGTGTGGTGGGGTGGTTGAAACCGTTTGTGGGCATCTAGCTTCGTCATACCTTCCTACACCTGGCGTCTCCATAAAGTACAACCTCGAGTCCATTTCTTCGAACCCTAACGCCGTGTCTAGCTTTCTTTGGAACTTTCCACTTTGGGATGTCGGGCTTAACTTGAACCTTTCAGCCTGCTCAACACCAGCTCCGTGCGCGTGCCAGCACAATATACATACAGACTTCGCCGATATTTTTCTACCAGTCAAGTAATGGTCCAAAATGAGTTCGACCAGATCATTTCCATGTTCTTTTTTTTGCTTTGCCGATTCATCTTCTGCTGCTCTTTCTGCTTCCTCCTTCTCTTTTAGGTACTTCGAGTCGCTTCGCGATATCTTTGCTTTCTCCCACACATGCTCTGGTGATTCGGGCGACTTTTCTCTTTTCTTTATCCCCATCAGCAGCTGCGCGGCGCAATTGAGGAAGGGCGGGGGGAGCTGGCGCCGCGTCTGCACCGTCGAGCCAGTCGCAGCTCGAATGTGACATCCCCCCTCTCCTCCTCCTCCTCCTTCTCATCTCCCTCCTCATCCTCCTCCACATCCTCCTCCTTCTCCCCCCTCCCCGTCCTCCTCCTCCTCGTCTCCTCCTCCTTCTCCCCCTCCTCCCTCCATCTCTCTCTCTCTCCTCCTCCTCCTCCTCAAAATCACCAGATATCATTGGAACTTCATGGGTTCCATAGGAACCCATCGCGAAACTCATCGCACGACCGTGGCACAAGACATCGAACGGGACCTTTTCCTTCTCGGCCATCGAGCTCTATCCTGGCCCCAGCAGCGCCGAACCAGCCCTAGAGCTCTACTGCCTTTGGAGGCGACTGCTTCGCTCGAACCTGAGGGGGGGGGGCCTGTGACATCTGAATCTGAGAGGCCCTCGAGGGCCTTCAAGGGGTCCCGAAAGCTTTCAAATGCTTTCACGGCTTCGACTGGAACGCTCGAAGGCCTGTGGAGACCTTGAGGGGATCGCCGCGGCAGCCCAGGAAAAATCACCGGTACCTCACCGGTAAAATCATCGCTCGTCTTGGGGGGTGAAACGGTGAGGAAACCATGTGTTTTTACAGGTGAAATGCAAAAATCACCGGTAGATCATCGGAAAAAAAATCATCGCAAAATCATCGGTCCGCGGGCCGAAACCGATTTTGGGATTTTCGTTTTTTTTTTTTTTGTTTTTTCATGTTTTTTTCCAGATTTTAATGTTTTTCTTATTCAAGCAGTCGTCCCCTGGCATCGGGAGGGCAGACCTGCGGATCAGGCTTAGCTTTTCAGGAATTTCATCTCCGTCTTGTGGTGGTCGGCCAACTTTTCGTTCATCTCACGGAGGTTCTCGACTGGCTTCGTCATCCTGAGGTGCTTTCAGCGCTGCACCCATCCCTTCCCTCCCTCCTCGCTTCTCTTCTCTCCACGCCTCACTCTTTTCTCCTCTTATTTATCACATCATGCTACCTGCACCTCCCATCCAATCAATGTCCCTTCCTCCGCCTCTCACGTTCCTCATCCTAGCCCCCAGTGCCCTTCCTCCTGCTCCCTCTCATGGTCCTCGCAAGGGTATCATCGATGTCCGCCGTGAGTACGTCGTTCTTTTTTTCTTTCTTCATCTGAGAAAGCCCCTCGGTCAAGTAGCGCGTGAACAAGTCAGTGGACGACTCTATCACAGTATACAATTGCGTGGTCAGATCCTTTTTGTACTTGTCGTTCTCTTTCAGCCATTTGTAATCAGGATTCCTTTCGCTCGCTGCCTCAAAGGTCTGCGCGGCGCTGACAGCATCTTTGTAGCATTCTTTGAGTTTCTTGAGATCGTCCTCGCATCTCTTCAGCTTCTTTCCCGCTTCCCTTCTCTCTCTGCCTCCTGGTGACAGCTTCAGTACTTCTTCAGCCTCCTTCTGTATCTTTTTCTGTTCTTGATCCTCCTTCTTCTTCTGCTTTTTCTCTTCAGTTTGTCTTCTCTTCTCAGCCCTTGCCTCTTCATCCTTCTTCTTCTTCATGAGCTTCTCCTCAGCCGCAGTTTTCTTCGCCGTTTCCTTCTCCTTCTCTTCAGTCGACCTCTCCTTTCCTCCACCATCGCTTGACTCACTCTTCTTCTGGGCCTTCGGCTTTGGAACATTGACTTCTTCTTCAGCGCTCCTCTTTCCTGCTCGGGGTTCTTCAGGGGCAGGGGGGGTGCCTGCAGTCGAATCCACCTTCTGCCTCTTCGGGTTTGGTGTTTCCACGACTGTCTCTTCGCAGTGGCTCTTCATTTCCTCCCCTACCCCTCTTCTCTCTGCTTCCATTCTACCCCAGTCCCCTTTCTCTCTCAAGTAGCCGAACGAATCTGCATGCAAACTGTCACGCGCACGAAAGATGTACACACGAGATAATCACATCATTGCTCCATTCCCCTGCCCTGTTCCCCTCTGGAGCGAGCTCTTCGTACTTCTCCCAGCATTCTTCGAGTGTCTCCCTTTTCCCTTCTTCGAGATACAAGAACAACCAGCACTTCCTAAACCTGCACCACCTTACCCAATTTCCCCCGAGGGTCGCGCACATCTCGCAGTAGTTGATGGCTGCCTTAACGTTCTCAGGGTCCTCGTAGCCACCCTCCTCCTGCGCCGCTAGCGGTGGTGGGGGGCGACGGCTGCGAGAACTAAGAGGGATGGGTTGGACGAGAGGAGGACAGAGGACTGAGGAACAATTGCTGCCCAACACTACTACCGAACACTGCTGCCTAACACTGCTGCACGAGAATCCCGATCCTTGATAACCCGACCGAGTGAGCGGTAGGTGCCTTTCGTGACGTCAACCCGTTTGTAGACCTCAGTCTTCGAGTAAAGTTCTTTTACCTTCTTCAATTTTTTTTGTGCCCATTCTGTTCGCCATGCTCTCTTCTCGTCGTTATTCATTTTGTCATGTGCTTGCTTCTGTTCTGCGTTAGTTTTTTTGTTAAGCCAGCGTTGGAACTGGCCGTATACGTCACTGCGAGAAGGCATTTTGTTGGCGATGCCTCTCGTGAGCACGTTGATTATTCCTTTCGCCTTCTCCGAGAATTCCTCTTCCATCTCTGCATTCTTGGCTTTGAGATCTGCAATGTCTTTGTAGGCCTTCTGAAGTGCTGCGACCTGTTCTGGTGGCAATTGCCCTTCTTCCTTCTCTTCCTGCTGCACTGCTTCTGCCTCATCTCCTGGTGGCAAATCATCATCCTTCTTGTCATGCTGCTTTGCCTCATCCTCATGTGCGTCGTCTTCGCCTTCGTTCTGTACTGCAGCTGGCCTCTGAGTCGTGCCGCCTTCATCTTTCTCATTCTCACCCTCCTGACTGTACGCAATTCTTTGCGCTGTCTCGCCCGCTTCATCGAGTAGAGGATCATATCCCGCGCCACCTTCAGGCTTCACTTCATGGGCTTCCTCATGTCCTCCTCCTCCTCCTGAACTGCTTGCTTTGGCTTCTTCTCCTCCAGAACTGCGTTCGCGTGCTTCTCCTCCTCCTGAACTGCGTTCTGTTACTTCTCCTCCTCCTGCTGAATTTCTCCCTCCTGCTCCTGAAGTGCTTTCTTCTGCTTCTGCGCGCGAGCCGAAACTGTCGTCGCAATCGACGGTCGCACCACGAAGCGAATCGGGAATGTCTATGCGCAAGCTCTCCGCCATAACGTCTCGCACCTTTTGCTCGTCTCCGAAGTCGCCCTTTGAAACCGCCCTGCCCTCCTGAGGCCCTCCAATCCTTCCGAACGCGCCCGTGAAAGTCGGAAACCCCAGCCCCTCAGTTTCTTGTGACATGGCCCCCCCCCCCTCAGTGGCACTCTCCAGTGCTTTCCAAAGATGGCACTCGAGACTGCTAGCAGCTGCGGCGGCGGATGAAGAAGGACAGACCTCAAAGACTGATGTGAGGGGGAGAGAAGATAGAGCGGATGCAACTCACGAGGCACAATGCAACACACGCTCTCCCAAAGGAAATGACAGCCGCGCACCACCGTAACAAAAGCAAGAACAATAAAGAATGGCATGCGTTCACACATGAAGTCAACCTACCCCTCCCCGTTCATCTTTTCAGCCTGCACTCGCGAAAAGCAACATGCTTCTTAACAGACAAGGGCTGCCGCGCTGCGTGGCACATGCTCACATCTTTCGCTTTCGCATGCCCTCTTCTTCTTTTCTTATTATTTTCTTTTGTCTTCTTCTGTCTTTCTGCCTTCGGTCTTCTGTCTTTCTGCCTTCTGTCTGCCTTCTGTATTTCTGTATCTTCTTTGTCTTTCTGCCTTCGATCGCTGTCTTTATCTTTGTTCTAATTTCTTTATATTCTTTGTCTTTGTTCTTTATCTTTTATATTCTTCTGTGCTTTTGTCAAGCCCTTGGCTATCTGACTTTGTCATCTTCTACCTTTGTCTTCAGCCACTCGAAGAAGCAGCAGCACTCTTGGACATCATCTCTGTCAATATCTCGTCCCGCCTGCTGTACAAGTTCTCTTTCTTCACCTTCCCCGAACAATACTCTGTAGCAACCTTGATCAAACACTCTTTTGCTATCTCTTCCGTCACTTCGAGCCTGACCGTTGTCATGCAGAGGGATTTCACAGTTGGGCTGCTCAATACATAAATGAAAGATCGATCTTTTAGCCTCTTTACTCTGATCTCTTCGTCTTTTTTCATGCCCGTCCAGACCGTACCCGTGCCATTCTGATGGTTTTTGCGCTTTGCTTCCATTTCAGCTTTCTCGTACTCCTGGAGGTCATCACGCGTCATGTTACAGACTTTCACCCAGCCGAAACTGAACATTGCAACGACAACGCCATCTCTATCTACATTGAAATGATTCGACCACTCGGGTTTGGGCTGTTTCTTTTTCCCTGGGATTGTGGTCTGATGGCACGCTGCGCGCCTCGCGGAAACCCAGGTGGCCCCTTCTGCGTGCACGTTGCATTTTTCTGGGCTCTTGTCAGGAGCCACTTTCTTGCGCAACCTCCAAACCTTCTTCCTTTTTCTTGGGATCTCAACTACTTCCGTGTCGAACATGCTAGGAGGGATACCACAATAATCGGATTCCGAGGTTGATTCTTGGACGTATTCGAAACCATCAGGTTTCTTAGCCATCGTGAAACCGCGGTCATCCGTTGGGCTTTCCTCTCTGCTTTTTTTTATCCAGGCATCAGATGGTGCCCAGAAATTCTTTGGAAGCCCTGCTTCGTCAGCTGTCATTCCATGTTTGGTTTTCTTTTCGTCTTTCGCTTGGGCCGCCGCAGCTGCCGGCCTTTTCCTGGATGCATGGCCGCTCGCTTCCTTCTCCTCCTCCGCATCCTCAGTTCCATCCTCCTCTGCTGCCGCAGGTTTCTTTCCTACTGGTTGTTTTTTTATGTCTGTGTCGTCGGCCATCGGAGCTGCAGCTGGTTTCTTTCCTAGCAGAGGCTCGTCTTCTTCACTATATTCCGCATCATCTTCGGGGTCTTTTGAAGCTGGTTTCTTTCCTACTGGTGGCTTCTGCTTTTTGTCGTCACCATCTTCTTCGTCGTCTTTTGAAGCTGCAGCTGGTTTCTTTCTTACTGGTGGCTTTCCCGCCTCGTCTTCTTCTTCTTCTTCTTATTCCTCCTCCTCTTTATTATTTTCTTCTTCTTCTTCTGCGGCGCCCTCTTCGTCCTTGTCCTGATCTGGCAAAAAGGGTTGAAGCCATCCCGTCTCGGGCCGTCTATTATGAGCGTCTTGGATGTGCCTCAAAGCTGTCCTTATTTTGTCGCTCATCGATTGGCACCACAAGTCTTTCACCTCCACTGCCCCGTGTTCGAATGGAATGGGAGAAGGGAAGGGGAGAAGAGAAGTGGAAATCACTCGACATCCCTCTACTCTACTCCTGCACTCCCTCCCATCCCACCTCACGAGTCATGTCGAACTCCTTCACATCGTGCACCATTCTCAAAGCATCCTTCACGCACTCTTCACTCGGCACTGGGTTCAACGGGCACCTTTCTTTGATGGCTTTCAGCATATCTTTGGCCTCGCTGGGGCGGAGGTATCGCCCTTCATCCTTCCTCCCTCCCTCCTCCTCATCATTCTGTTCTTCCTTCCCTCCTTTGCCTTTCACCTCCCTCCTTCCTGGTTCCTTCCTCCTTCCTTCCTCATTCTTTCCTCCTTCCTTCCTCCTTCCTTCCTCCTTCCTTCCCCCTTCCTTCCTCCTTCCGTCATTCCCCCTCCTCCCCAGCCTGCGTTTTCTCGACGACCTTCCTTCAAAGAGGAGCAACAAAAGAGAGAGAGGGAAACGGATGGCCTCGTAAAGCTTCTCAGTGTTAAGGCTGCTTTTTCTCATATTGTTGGCGTAGTCGAGCAACGTCGTCTTTCCCACTGGAGCTGTCAAGATTATCGCTTCAGCAATCTTTCCTGGGAGATCCTGGGCTTCCTCGGGCTCGTCGTCTGATTTCAGGCTGGCTTTCGAACACGACTGAGCGAGCTTCGGGCTTTCTTTTGGACTTCCTTTCTTTGGCGCCATCCCGCGCGCGCAAGGGGGACAGAAGGGGGGCCTGCTGAACGTGGACAGAAGGAAAGCTTGCTGAACAATTCGAACCCTGCGGGGCAACGACAGACAAAAAGGAGGCACAAATGCAACAACGCATGAACCAATGCAACATGACAAAGCAACCATGACAACGTTGCGCACGTACATTTCGAGCAGGTTACCACGCATAAACATCAGGAAACACCATATAACAATTGGCACTGAAGGCTCATAACCCTGGCACCAAACACCATACGAACACCGTGACACACGTGACACCAAACACCATAAGAACACCAACCGCCATAAGAAGACCTTATGAAAAGTAAGCACACGTGACACCAGAGAACACAAGATAATGTCAGTTATCCCATAATAAAGTCATAACGATAATGTCATAATAACACATAACACATGCACCAAACACCATAATAACACGACAGGGCAATCGCACCGTGTTATGCACTGAACAATTTTCCATACATACCATGTGTATTCAGCGTTATATGGTGCAAGCGAATGCATTCGCATGCACCATATAACGCTGAACACACATGATCGCGAACACTTCATGTACGGATCCGAAATCGAACCGCGGATCCAAAACCATGGCACGGATCCACCAACAACGCGCGGATCCACCAACAACGCGCGGATCCACTTTGTAGCGGAACCGTTCAACGGATCCACCTCATGGCCACGTGACCACCGAAGTGGATCCGTGGATCCACCTTGGTGGATCCGTAGGACCTCTGGGGAGCCCAGAGCGGCCTCCGGCACCGTTTCCGGACAGATCCGCTGGATCCGCTGGATCCGCTGGATCCGGTGACGAATCCCAAACCGGCGCCCTCGCTTGAGACATCCTCACAAAACCGGCCCCGGGGGAGGTGCCCAGAGGAGCCCAGAGCGGCCTCCGGCACCGTTTCCGGACAGATCCGGTGGATCCGCTGGATCCGCTGGATCCGGTGACGAATCCCAAACCGGCGCCCTCGCTTGAGACATCCTCACAAAACCGGCCCCGGGGGAGGTGCCCAGAGGAGCCCAGAGCGGCCTCCGGCACCGTTTCCGGACAGATCCGGTCCGCTGGATCCGCTGGATCCGGTGACGAATCCCAAACCGGCGCCCTCGCTTGAGACATCCTCACAAAACCGGCCCCGGGGGAGGTGCCCAGAGGAGCCCAGAGCGGCCTCCGGCACCGTTTGATCCGCTGGATCCGCTGGATCCGGTGACGAATCCCAAACCGGCGCCCTCGCTTGAGACATCCTCACAAAACCGGCCCCGGGGGAGGTGCCCAGAGGAGCCCAGAGCGGCCTCCGGCACCGTTTCCGGACAGATCCGGTGGATCCGCTGGATCCGCTGGATCCGGTGACGAATCCCAAACCGGCGCCTTCGCTCGCTTGAGACATCCTCACAAAACCGGCCCCGGGGGAGGTGCCCAGAGGAGCCCAGAGCGGCCTCCGGCACCGTTTCCGGACAGATCCGCTGGATCCGCTGGATCCGGTGACGAATCCCAAACCGGCGCCCTCGCTTGAGACATCCTCACAAAACCGGCCCCGGGGGAGGTGCCCAGAGGAGCCCAGAGCGGCATCCGGCACCGTTTCCGGACAGATCCGGACAGATCCGGTGGATCCGCGCCCCGGGGGAGGTGCCCAGAGGAGGAATGAGGAGGAGGAGGAGGAGGAGGAGGAGGAGGAGGAGGAGGAGGAGGAGGAGGAGAAGATGATGGAGCTGCGGGGTGGAGGAGGACAGACGGAGGCAAGAGAAGGATGGAGGAGGAGGAGGAGGAGGAGGAGGAGGAGGAGGAGGAGGAGGAACCTCATCACCCTCGCCAACAAGCGCACGCACCTTCTTCTATATACAGAAACTCCCGATCAACCGCAGAGCGGCCGGCTAGTAATTTCGCCTTCTGCAGATCGTCCAACATGACGTCGCCGTCGTCCCCAGCTTCGGCCACGCGCAGGCCCAGTGAAAAAGTCGTGACGAGGAGTTTTTGTCAGTGTTTTCGGCCTCTGCCGCCCCTCCCCTCTCCTCGGCCGTCGCCTCGTCGCCCTCCCCCCCTCCCTCCTGCATGATGGCTGAATTCGCCTAACGTTGCCCCGTTTCGCTTTACTCGCTAGCGCAGTCCCTCTGCCAAGCCGCCGATGTACAAATCTAAAGATTCGGCCTCTGGGGGCCCTCACCAGCCCTCGGAAGCGTCAAAAAACGATTCGGGATGAAAAACCAGTTCCGGGGAGTGTGTCCAGACCGCTGGGGGTCCACGTCATGGCATATTCATGACGTCGGGGGTATGAGAAGGGAGTCCAGGGGGAGGGGGAAGGCTTCTTAGAAGCACCCCTGCGTCTTACAAGGCGCGGGCCCTGTCTGCAACTAGTTGTAGGGCTGGCGCCTTCTCAGGGGCAGCCTCCTTCCAAGAAGCCTTCCCCCCTCCCGCGTGCCCCCATGCGCGCGACCCAGATGGCGGAGGAAGCTGAGGGAGGCGTTCTAGGCCTGGGCTGCTTGTGGCAGCCGCCGAAGGAAGCCGGCGGTTCAAAGATGGGGTCCTGAGGGATGAGGTCTTCAGGTCCTAAGGACGGAAAAAGCTTGTTCTGCCGCTGCTGGCAGAATACCAGGGGGGTCACTGGGGGGTTCCAACCCGACCCCCCCCCCTCGAAAATCAGGGGGGCCACCACTACTGGTTCGAGCCCCCCCCTGTCCATCATGAAAATGGCGGGGGGGGGGGTCACTACAGGTTCGACCCTCCTCCCTCCCCCTCGGGACAATTGTTAAGACGGGACGGTGGTGGGGATGGTGGTGGGGAGTGGGGGCACTGGGGACAGTAGTGGGGACACTGGGGACAGTGGGACAGTGGTGGGGACAGTGGGGACAGCGGGACCGCACAGTGGGACAGCGGTGGGGACAGTGGGACAATGGTGGGGACAGTGGAGACAGTGGGACAGTGGTGGGACAGTGGAGACAGTGGGGAGGGTGGCACCGTGGTGGGGACAGTGGTGTAGGGACAGTGGGGATGAGACACTGGTGGGGGCACTGGTGGGGACAGTGGGTACAATGGTGGGAACAGTAAGGACAGTGGGACAGTGGAGACGGTGGTGGTGGTGGTGGTGACAGTGGTGTGGGGACAGTGGTGAGGGCGGTGGTGAGGACGGTGGTGGGACAATGGGACAGTACTGTGGGGACAGTGGTGGAGACAGTGGGGCCAGTGGGACAGCGGCGGGAACAGTGGGACAGATCAGTGGGACAGTGGTGGGAACAGTGGGGACAGTGGGACTGTGGTGGGGACAGTGGGGACAGTGGGACAGCGAAGACAAATGGGACAGTGGGTGGGAACAGTGGGGACAGTGGGACAGTGGTTGGTTGGGACGGTGGTGGTGGGGACAGTGGCGAGGGCGGTGGTGAGGACGGTGGTGGGGACCCAGGAGTCGTTTGCCGGCGGCGAGTGGGGGTGGGGGGTTCGAATCGGTAGTGACCCTCACTGTTTTCTGGAGGGGAGGGGGGGGGGTCGAACCGGTAATGGCCCTCCCCGGTTTTCCAGAGGGGGGGAGAGGGGAGGGGGGGGGGGGGGGGAATTTCCACAGTAGAGCGGCGGCGGGTCGCGCTTCCTCTACGAGGACGAGGTGCCCCAGAGAGGAGAAGTCCACCCTCGGATCCCTTCCTATCCTTGGGACCCCATCCCTCCGGACCCCATCCTTGCGTTGAAGCTCCGAGAAGGGTACAGGGCCGGGCTGCGGGGGGGGGCGGCGGGGGGCGCCCCTCACAGACTGGCCCAGCCGCCGCGCGGCCCGAGGCAGTCCCGACGGTGGCGCTCTTTTTTTCTCAGGAGAGGAGAAAACACACAGACACAACGAACCCTCGATTCCCCCGAAAATATTGGAAAATATGGGAAGTGGGGGGGAGGACAGGAACCCAGAAAGAATGGGAAAAGATGGGGGATAATTTTATTTGTGTGTATTTATTTGTGTGTCCTGGGGCCCCTTCATTTTTCGAGCAGGGGATCGACTACATAATTGATCTACCCCGAACTGGATTTGCTCGTCGAATCCACGAGCAATGCATCGAATGCTCGCATCGGTCTACGAGCGTTCTACGCACGACTCGGCGAGAAAATCAAGTCTGGGGCAAGTCAAGCCTGTGGACGATCCCCTACCTACTCGACGTCTGCCAGCACCGACTCCCTGGTTGCGGGGGCCCCGATCCAAAAACGACTCGGGGCGCGGCGCCAGCCCCAGTTGGCGCTTGAGCCTGAGGCCAGTCGCGGTCTGGTCGAATTCCCTGGCGTCGCTCGGACGTGTGCACTTCTCCCTCGGCGAGGACCATTGAAGGAGCATCCTGGATCGTGGAGCGCAAGACAGCACGCACGGAAGCGAAACATGCACGGGGAACGGACGTCCGAGCGATGGCGAGACTCGAATGCCACGGGAGAAGCCCACAGCCCGCCACGCCCACGAGGGCGACCGAGCCGTCGGGCATCGCGCTCGCCGCCGTCGGCACCGCACTCGCCGCCGTCGGCGCCGCGTGCGCCGTCGGCGGGTCGGGAGGCCCGGGGGGGCCCACGCTTCGAGCCAAGGCTGGACCTACACGGTGTTTCGGCGATTTCGTGGCCCGTTTTCGTCTCGATTCCGTTCTGCGTTCAAGGCGGTCGGAAAACCAAACGAGAGGGAAAACGAAAACAGAACGAGAACGAACATCGCCGTTTGGGCTCAGCCCTGCTCCGAAGCAGTCGAGCCGCTGGATGTCTGGGGCGGGCCTGGGGCGCAGGGCTCCGAAGGGGGCCGCGACCCCCTCGAGGGCTGCCCGGAGTCCGTCGCAGGGCGCCCCTCCCGCCCACCCCCAAGGTCGAGCCCGCGCCGCTCGCCGCCGGGGTGTCGGCGGCGAGCGGCGGCGAGCCTGGGGGGGGGAGGGTGAGGAGGAGGAAGAGGAGGAGGGGAAGGCTCTGGAGAAGAAGGAGGAGTAGGAGAGTAGGAGGAGGAGGAGCAGTAGGAGAGTAGGAGGAGGAGGAGCAGTAGGAGGAGGAGGAGGAGGAGGAGGAGGAGGAGGAGGAGGAGGAGGAGGAGGAGGAGGAGGGGGAGGAGGAGGAGGAGGAGGAGGAGGAGGAGGAGAGTGCCTCCTCCGGAGGGCTCGGAAGTCCCCGGGCTCTCTTGGCTTCTGGGCCTTCGCGAAGACCGGAGGCGGCAAAGAGGGGGGTGATGACTAGGGGGGGGGGATATCATGGCGTGGGCCATGATATTTCGCCAGATTCCCTGGCCCCCCCGCTGGGCCGCGCACATGCCGCCGGTCATGATTTGCACCCCCCCTCTTGGACCCCCCCCCTCTCGGCCGCTCCCGAGAAGACGAACAAAAAACTCCTCGGAAGGCGCGCGAGGGCTTCGGAGAGCCCCGCCGCCTTCTGAGGAGGCCTTCTCCTTCCCGTTTCGCCCCTCGCTCGCCGCCGGCGGATGCCAAACACGAGCCCTCAAGACATCGATCCTCGAGCCTCGATCCTCGACCCTCGACCCTCGATCCTCGAACCTCGATCCTCGACCCTCGATCCTCGACCCTCGATCCTCGATCCTCGACCCTCGACCCTCGAGCCTCGATCCGCCGAGAGGAGGCCGGGGAGGAGGCCGCGCACGTGCTGGCAGGTTTCGCGCTGGCGCTCGCAGCCGGCAGGTTCGCGTCCACCGGCTGCTTCCGTGGGCCGTGAGTGGAGGACAGCGCCGTGGGCCTCCTACCCTTCAGTCGGGCCTGTCCCTCTACAGGGGGGAATGTTCGAAAATAGTTCAAAAAATAGTCTGGGGACTATTTTTTTAGTGTTTTCTGTGTATCTTTTGAACATTTTGGGGTACTTTTTATTTTTCGTCCAAAATCCCCCTTAGGGGGACAGGCCCGATCTAATCCTACCCCCTCGCTCCACGGCCGTTGGCCTCCTCCAGTCGGGGCCCTGAAGAAGGAGCCCTTTTCGTAGGGGAGGGGCTCCGTGTTCCTTCATTGTTTCGCAGCTGGCCTCAGGTGCTCCTTCTGTTTCGATAGGGGAATCGAGGTCTAACTTTTACGGGAGAAAGGGGCCTCGTTCCTTGTTTTGGGTTCCGTAGGTCAACGCCCCGACTGTACCCCCTCGCTCCACGGGGGATCCAGAGGTCCGAGGATGTGATTGTTCCAATCCGGTGGTTTTTCTAGGACCTTGGCCTCCAGGGCCCGGGAGCGGGCCCGGGATCGGCAAGCAGGGGATCCGGGGCTCGGGACCTCTGGGGCCGCGGGTTGCAAGAGTCAGGGCGGCCGATGTCTGGGGATCCGCACGGCCGGTGCTGTGGACCGCCGAGGGGGGAGCAGTGTCTTGCCTGGCCCAGCTTGCACTCTCCAGCATCAGAAAGCCCCGGTTTCGCCAGGGACTGGTTCCCTCCCAGAACGCCGAAAAGCCTTCCCAAGTCCTCCCGAAACCCATTGACAACCCTCCCAGGACCCTTCCCGAAGGGTTCTGGGAGGGTTCTTGGAGGGTTTCGGCGGTTTTGAAAGGAGACCAGTCCTTAGCGAACCCTGGACTTTCTAAGTCTAGCAGCACACAGGACAACGCCGATTGCAGTGCGATAGGTGCTTGCATTGTCGGCTCGGGCCTGGGGACTCGCCGCCACACGCGAGTTGAACCGGCAGGTGGAGAAAAAAGGTTGTCGCTTGCTCCTGGCTGATTACTCCTCCTGCTACCGCTGCTCACATCTAGCTCCCGAGCTCGTGGCATTGCTCAAGAGGCGCTTACTCGAAGAAGACCATAAACATGAATGTTTGGCGCGCCGCGCGGATCTCTCGGATCCGCGCTGGGCCCCCCCGGCGGCGCCTCCGGCGCCGCCCCTGGCGCGCACTCCTCGCGCCAGGGAGGGGGGTCAAGCGCAGATCCGAGAAATCCGCGCGGAGCGCCACAAGCTTCTGTTTGTGGCGTTTGTTTTTCTATTCCACCGCTACCGCTACCGCTGCTTACAGGTTGACTGATTACTCCTCTTGCAACCGCTGCTTTCATCTAGCTCCCGAGTTCGTGGCACTGCTCGGGAGGCGCTCACGCCATTCCGCTCGCCCCCGGCACAGAGCACGTGCGCGGCCTCCGGCTTCCGGAAGTGTGCTGCTCGGATGACGGGTCTTCCGAGGCGAACGACGGATCTTACGTGGAGGGGCGGAGGGGGGAGATGCGACGCCAACAGCACCAGGGGCCCCACCTCCAGCGAGGAGGTCCACGATGCCTCCCCGAGCTGGAGGCTGGGGATGTCTCGAGCGAGAGGGGGGACCACACCACCAGGGAGACCCCCCCTTTGCTCCTCGCATCTCTTCGCCCTGTTGGTGTTGGTGTCGCCTCTCCTTGTTCCTGGAGGGAGGGGGGGAAGATACGCAGGCTCTGGGGCTGCCCGAACGTGCTGGCCCGCGCACGGCGCACGCCGTTGCGCCAGCGACGCCTGCAGAGATGCCACCGAGGCGCTCCTTCCAGGTGTGCCGCGCTGCGTTCGACGATCGTCCTGTCGTCCGCGGTGCAGGCAGCATGCCCTCCTCCTCCTCCTCGCTCAACGATCGTCCTATCGTCCTATCGTCGACGACCGTCCTATCGTCCTAGCGGACGATCGTCCTATCGTCCTCGTTCGACGATCGTCCTATCGTCCTATCGTTAGGAAGCCCAGCCCGAGCGCGCGGGCTTGCTTCTGCCGCGCACGCTGCGGCGCGAACCTCTTGTTCTCCCCAAGGAGCCGCCCGCTGCAGGGCGCGTCCCCCTCGCCATCCCGTTGTTGTATGTATTCCGCGTGTCTTGGGCGGGGGTGGGTGCTGTTGCGTAGGCGCCTCCGACTCCTCCGCCGCCTCCTCCTCCTCCCCACAACTCTTCCCCGCTCAAGCTCCTGCAGACTTAGACTCGTCTGAGACTCACAAGCAGGCTCGCTCACAATAAGGCCCACTCGTACAGAGACTCACTCGCACTCAGACACGTCCGTGCCCAGACACGGTTAGATGCAGACTAACTCTCACTCGCATTCAAGCATACTCAGTCTCATGACTCCTCACTCTGACTCAGGCCGGAGATTGTGGGGGTGTCTCGAGCGGCTGGCCTGTTTGGGTGCCCAACACCATCCGCTTTCAGAGCAGGTTGTCAGGACGTCTCGAGCGAAGCGCCGGTCTCGGCACTTCCACGGGGGAGCCGCCAGGGTGTCCTCACAGGCCCGGTGGCGCGCAGATCGTGGGGATCTTTCGAACGGTCTGCCTGTTGGGGCGCCCGACATCTTCTGCTTTCAGAGCAGGCTGTGGGGACGTCTCGAGCGAGGCGCTGGCTTCAGCACTGCCAAGGGGAGCCGCCAGGGTAATCTCACGGGCCCGTACGCGCCCAGATTGTGGGGGGTGTCTTGAGCGGTTGTCGAGCGAGGCGCTGGCGGCAGCACTCCCAAGGGGGAGCCGCCAGGGTGTTGTCACGGGCCCGTTCGCGCCGAGATTTGTGGGGATGGCTTGAGCAGCTACTGTGACGTCTCCGCCGTTTCCTCCTCCCCTCTCCTCCTCTTCTCTCCTCGCCGTTCCGTTGCCAGCACACTCGCGCCACTCACGCCAAGATCCCCTCGCGCGCAGACGCAATCATGCCCAGACTCACTCGCAATCGGGCCCGCTCACTTTCACACCCGCTCTTACGCAACCCTACTGTGCCACCCAGGCTCGCTCACACCCAGAGTCAGAAACAAGAAGAGGCGCCAGGAGATCTGGGGAAATCTCATGGCCCCCGCCATGATATTCCCCCCCTAGTCATCACCCCCCTCTTTGCCGCCCCCCGATGATAACTGAGCAGCCACCCGCGCTCAGACCCACCCATACCCAGACTCGTTCACAGGGCGACGCACTCACGCACAGACCCAGACCCCCGACGTCATGAATTTTTCATGACGTCGACCCCCAGCGGTCTGGACCCATCCCCCAGGACCGGTTTTTCATCCTGAGTCGTTTTTTGACGGTCCTGAGGGCCGGTAAGGGCCCCCCGAGGCCAGAAATCATGAAACACCTCCCGTCGTGATTTTGTCGTCACTCGAGGGGATCTGGGGACCCCCCGCTCTCGCTCCGACTCGCCCTCGCGCTCGGGCTCTGCGGAGCGCGAGGACGGCTCGCGGCGCCGGCGCCGGCTCCGGCTCTTCAGGGGGGGGGAGCCGCGAGGGCTGCCCGCACGGCCCCGCGCGCGCCAAGAACTTGTGGGGACGTCTCGCGCGGGTTGCGCTCGCGCCGGCCTGCGAGACCAGGGCCGCGTCGCGAGGACATCTCGAGCGAGGCTGTGGCTGCAGCAGCTGCCAAGGGGCAGCCGCAGGGGCGTGTTCTCACGGGCCCGTTCGCGCCCAGGCTGTGGGGGGAGGGTCTTCGAGCGGCCTGCTCGTGTGGGCGCCCTGCAGCCTCTGCTTTCGAAGCAGGGTGTGAGGATGTCGCGAGCCAGGCGCTGGCTTCGGCACCCCACAGGGGGAGCCACCACGGTGTCTGCACGGGCCCGTGAACGCCCAGACAGTGGGGAGACGTCTCAGGGCGGTTTGCCTGTTCGGGGGCCACAAAGCCCGTTTGTTGTCCGAGCAGATTCTGAGGATGTCTCGAACGAGGCGCTGGTTTCAGGACCTCCAGTGGGGAGCCGCCAGGGTGTTTTTACCACCCTGTTCGCGCTCAGATTGTAGTGATGTCTGCTTATTGTAGTGGCCTTCGGCCTGTGCCGCCGATCCTGGACGCTCCTAGCGGATTTACAGACGTGGTAGAAGCACCTTGGCGGTCCTGGGGGTTCTGTTGAGCTGTCATCGGGTTCTTTTGGCGCGTGTGCTTTTTCGGGGGGAGGGGAGCTGAGCTGGGGCTTTCTGGACATCCTCTAATGACGTCCAGCCCATCCCTCCACCAAGCCTGGGCCATGGTCATGGGCATGTTGGATGTTCGTTGGGGTATCGTGGGAGGGGCCTCTCAGGGGCCTCCTGGAGCAAATTTGAAAGCGCTTTGGGGGAGTTGTGGTACCTCTCGGAGCGTTTCGGGGGCCTCTGGGAGGCCTCCTGGGGGGCATCTTGGGGCGGAAGGCTCGAATGGTCGGTTCAGGCTCCCCCATCTTGGGGCCGTCTTGGGGTTGTCTTGAGGCTCTTTTATGCTGTCTTTGGCACTTATCGGGCCGTGTTGGGGCCCTCTTGGGGGATTATTGGGCCGTCTTGAGGCAGTCTTGGGGGCCCCTTGGGCCGTCTTGGTACGCTTTCCTCTTGGGAATTTGGCGATTTGGGCCCTCTTGGGGTTGATCTTGGAGGCCTCTTTGAGCATCTTGGGTGCTTTTTCGGCCGCCTGGTGTTCTCACGGGCCCGTTCGCGCCCAGAGTGTGCGGGTGTATCATGTTTTTTCTTGTTTGGGGACCACACCGGTTTGCTTCCAGAGCGGATTGTGAAGATGTCTCGAGCGAGGCGCTGGCTTCAGCACTGCCCCCTTCGCGGCCAGATTGTGGGAATGTCTAATGCGGTTTGCCTGTTGGGAGCCTTGGACCTGCCTGCTTTCATCGCAGATTTGAGGATGTCTCTGGCGAGGCGCTGACGCACTGGGGTGTTTGCACGGAGGAGTGTGGATGATGAGGAGGAAGGAGGAGGGAGAAAATCGGAGGAGGATGGGGGAGGAGTCGGAGGAGGAGGAGGAGGAGGAGGAAGAAGGACAAGGGGCGGTGAGAAGGGATAAGGAGGAGGCTCGGCAAGGGTTGCGCGCCCACCACCCCTGACCTCAGCGCTAGGCACTGCGGTGATTGATTGGCGCAGGCGGATGCAGCCGGACAATAATCCCAGCCAGACACCGACAGCGAGACGTGCCAGGGCCATGAGATGCACATATGGGGCGTTCCAAAAAGGGCCTTGCCTTCGAGGATGGAAGGAGTTGTCATTTCTTCCTCGGCGGAAGGCGGCGGAAGGTCGGCGGAAGTAAAACGAGGTCGCCTCCGCCAGCGGAAGCCGGCGGAAGGGCGGCGGAAGGTGGCGGAAGTAAATCAGCGCCCCCCAAGAGATGAAAACATGTTTTGGGGTTCAGGGTTGCCGACATCGCCCATACAGGGATCTCCGCGTCGAGTATTATCACTGCCTCTCCCGTTGAGCTTCGTCAGCGCGTTGGCCTGTTGCCGTTGCCTCTCCGCGCCGACGGCGCTGCCCGCCAGGGCGGCGGCACCGCCGAGCGCGCCCTCTCGCGGGCGGCGCTGCCGTCGGGAAGCCCACTCCGACCGTGCCTGCGCACACGGTGGAGCTCCTCCCACTGCCACAACCGACGGGGACACACACATTCTTGGCGTGATATTGGAATGGCACGTGTTGCGGTGCATTACTAGGGTTTTGCAGCGAGGGGCCACTCTCCTCCAACGGTCGCCGAGGTATTCCCTCGTGGCTCTCTACGACGAGCGTTTCCGGTTCCACCCCCTGGAGGTTGCCAGGAGGCTTCTTCCGAGTGTGTCGGTTCGCGTGCGGCGATGGGTCCCGCTGCCAGCGCTGCTGCCACGAAGTTCAGTCCGAGCGCGCCTGCTGGCTTCTGGCGCGCATCCCTCTCTGCCTGAAGGGTTGGCCGGGGCATAGGCGAGCATGATTGTAATGCGTATGTTTGCCTCTAGCATGTGGTTGAGCCATCGCGGAAATCTTGTGGAACTCTCCCTTGACGCCTTGGCCCCAGCACAGCGTTCGCACTCAGGGGTTCTTGCTGATGTTACTCCAGATGTTTCGCTGGGTGCACACGGTTTGCGGCTTGTGCCCGACTGGTGGCGCCCGCGGGCGCCTCGTGGACGCCTCGCGCTGGGTGGGCGGGGCGAGGAGGAGGAGGAGGAGGAGGAGGAGGAGGAGGAGGAGGAGGAGGAGGAGGAGGACGAGGAGGACGAGGAGGACGAGGAGGACGAGGAGCAGGAGGAGCAGGAGGAGCAGGAGGAGCAGGAGGAGCAGGAGGAGCAGGAGGAGCAGGAGGAGCAGGAGGAGGACGAACAGCAGGAGGAGGAGGAGGACGAGGAGGACGAGGAGGACGAGAATAAGGAGAATGATAAGGAGGAGGAGGAGGAGGAGGAGGAGGAGGAGGAGGAGGAGGATCTGGAGGAGTCCGTAGCCATTTTGGCTCAAGTCCGGAGTTTTTTGGCACAGGACCTGATTTTACTGGCGCGGGGGAGTGACGGCCCCCAAAGTCACGCCCCGTTGCCTGGTCGGACGAGGTTTTCGGCGATTCTTTGTATCACTTTCTCGTTCAGGGTCGGATGGCCCCTCAGAAGCATGGCGGCGCCACATTCGATACCTGGCAGTGTCAGCACAAGCGGTGCGGCTACCGCTTCAATTTCCTCACGCGCACGCACTGCCGCGCGTGCGGCCGCCCCGCGCCCAGTGCGCCTGCCCCCTCAGATGGCACGCGCACTTCGGGCGCCTGGCTGCAGGGGCCGCCCCTGGTCGGCGGCCAGGGCGGCCAAGGCGGCGGCGGCGGCGGTGGCAAGTGTGGCAACGGCGGTGGCGCGTCAGGGCAGGGCGACGGCAAGCTATCGCACCTTGAGCCCTCGGCCATCGAAATCTACGCCAAGCTCGAGGCCGCCGACTGCGAGGCCGTCTCTGCGAACTGGACGACGCCCAAGCTGGTGGCGAAGGTGGTCTCACACCGCGCGCTGCGGACTGGTGAGCCGCGGGCAGAGGCGCGTTCGGCACGCATCGAGCAGGATGTCCTGGCCGACGAGCGGGACAAGGCGCAGCGGGCCTACGACCGCGCCCAGGAGGGTGCCCTCAAGGCAGTCACGGCGGCGGCGGTGGCCAAGAAGGAGCTCGACGAGGTCAAGGCGCGTTGCGCGGAGGCTGCCGCGCGTGCCGCACTGGCCTACCAGAACAGGGCGCAGGCGGTGGATCCCGCACAGGCGCTCGCTGCTCTGGCCGATGGGCTCAAGGCGGACCCCAGGCTCACGGACTTCGCCCAGCAGCTGCAGGCGCTCGTCCCCGCGTTGCGGCAGCTCGCCGAGCCCGACGTGGTCATGCAGGGCGCCACTCATGCTCCAGGGGCTCCAGGTGCTACTGCTGCTGGTGCCGCTGGTGCTGCTCCTGCTGCTGATGGCGCTCCCGCGACAGCTGCAGCCCAGCCGCCTGAGGGGGCCGCCGCGCGTTCCCCAGCCACCCCAGTGGAGGCGGCTGCTCGGGGGGCCGCGGGCATGGCGCAGGCCGAGGCCGAGGCGCAGCGCGCCGCACGCGCTGCCAGTG
Source organism: Prorocentrum cordatum (assembly GCA_963575745.1). NCBI lineage: Eukaryota > Dinophyceae > Prorocentrales > Prorocentraceae > Prorocentrum > Prorocentrum cordatum. The sequence continues at coordinate 57,048 of CAUYUJ010014568.1, read as the reverse complement.
ATGCAGCCGCAGTGCGGCAGCGCGCCCAGGCCTCCCACACCGAGCTGCTCGCCTGGCTCGAGCAGCAACGGGCTGGCCAGCAGATCCAGTCCGAGGCGGAGCAGCAGGGAGTCAAGCACGAGCTCGTCCAGGGTATTTTCGACCAGCTCGTGGAAGCCGCCAAGAAGAAGGCTCGCGTGGACGGGGCTGCTGAATCTGATCTTTAGCGTCACCGCGGTCACCGCGAATGTGTCTGGTCGCATTGGTTTGGAGGCCGCGCTGCGGCATGAGCAGATCCGAGGTGCTGTTGCAGTTGCCGCGCAGGAGCATCACATGATGAGAGACAAGTGCGACATCTGGGAGCACAAACTTCGAGCCATGGGATGGCGTGCAGCCTTCACTGCGGCGGCCGTCACCTCGCAGGGTGTCACATCAGGAGGATTGCTGCAGTGTGCGCCCGCAGCCGCAGGCCTGTCTGAGGTAGAGTGTGTGCCTAGTGTCATGCATGAGGGCCGCGTGCGCGTTCTGCACAGTCACGGTATCACGCCTTTGGGCTTTCTGTGGGTCAATCTGCACCTTCATCACTCCGAGGGTTTGTCTAAGAAGAACTGGGCCATCCTCACTGATGTAGGGCAGGTGGTGAAGGCCGTAGGTTTGCCGTTTGTCATACGAGGAGATGTCCAGATGCCTCCAGAGGAGCTCCAGGGCAGTCTTTGGGTGGAAGCGTTGGACGGAGTCTGCCTGTTTCCATCAGCTGCCACCTGCACCAATGCTGCTGCTTCTGCGGGTCGTGTCATCGACTATTTTGTCGTTTCGCAGTCGCTATGGCATTGAGCTTGTGTCTCCATCGCACCCGATGCAGGCACATCACCACACTGTCCGGTGCTGCTTCAGCTCTCGGCGCCCCCGCAGTGCGGGCTCGCGTTTCGCGCAGCACGCGTGCCCAGGCGCTTTGCCCCAGTAGCGTGCGGGAGGACTGATCCTCAACCGCGATGGCAGCACTGTTGCAAGCAGATGTCAAGTCTCCCGCTCGCGGAGAAGTGGCAGCTGTGGGTAGCCAACGCGGAGCTTGATCTCGCGGACGCGCATGACCTCACGCCCGCTGAGAGTCCCGAGTACTATGGCAGAGCTTTCCCTCCACAGTTCGCCACGCGCAAGCCATTGCTTCCTCACCCGCTTGCCTTCCCCGCGCTCAGCCCAGCCGCCCTCTGGCGGCGGCTCTTGGCTCGCTGTTTCGAAGGCCTTGCGCGCTGGCAGCCACCCAATCTACGCGCTAGCACCTTCAAGCTAGGTCGCAGTGTCCAGGCTCGGCACAGAGCTAGTGGGGGTCCGATTGAAGAAGCCGAGCCCTGGCTACTGCTGCTCCAGTTGTCCCTGTCGCTGCCGCATGAGCTGGCCTCAGCAGCGGCAAAGGTCACTGGTGCGCGTGCTGCTGCAGTTTTTAAGCAGGCCGAGCGAGGCAAGCAGGCTGGCTGGCGTGATTGGGTGCGCAGGCACTCGATCGACGGCGCAGCCGCTCTGCATGCTTTCTCGAAGCCCGCCGTGCCTTGGCACACCAGCTCTTTAACTGCTGGCAGGCCATGCACGCTCCAGGAGGAGGTGGAGGCTCTCGAGGTGCAGTGGTCGGGTTGGTGGAAGGTTGGAGCCGTCAGCGATCAGATCGTTTGGCCGGCGGATCTTGGCCCTCTTTTTGAGAGACCTTCGCTTGAGCAGCTGAAGAAGTGCGTGCGTTCCTTTCCGCGACGGTCAGGATGTGGTTTCGACCAGTTCTGCCCGCGCCAACTTTTGGCATTGTCTGATGAAGCGTTGGAAGCCTTCCTCGAGATTCTGTTAGAAGTTGAAGCCTCCTGTTCTTGGCCCTCAATCTGGACCAAGGTAGTGTTTCTTTCCAAGCGTGATGGAGGCCTTCGGCCCATTGCGCTCATTCAAATTTTGGCTCGTGCGCAGGGGGGGCTCCGCAAGCCTTTAGTCGCAGCTTGGCAGCAGCAGCATGATCGTCCTTTCTAGTGGTCCACGGCTGGACGCTCCTCGGATAAACTGGTTTGGTTGCGGGCCTCTGCTGCTGAGCGGGGCAGAGCACGCGGTTTCTCTAGTGCGTTTGTGATTCTTGACCTGGCCAAAGCATTCGAGCATATCAGGCACGATGTTTTGTTGCAGGCAGCGCTACGCACGGGCTTCCCAGTGCGGCAGCTCTATCGCTGCCCTCGCGTGCTCGCTCTTGGCGAGGCGACGCCCACGCCAATTCGCACACTGCAGGCCGTGCTGCCAGGGTGCCACTTCGCCACTCTTACGTTGCAGCTGGTGTTGCCGGCGCTTCTGGATGCCGTGCAGGCAGCTTTCCCGCGCGTGCATCTCGGCAACGTGGTGGACGATTTTGGTCTGCAACGGCTCGACAGAGAGGAGGATGTTGCTTCAGAGCTCGCTTGTGCCACTCGATTGCTGCATTCGCAGTTGAGAAAGGTTAGCCTGCCCGTCGCTTTTAAAAAGAGGGGGTTTGTTGCATCCAGCGCCAGGCTCCGCGGGCCCCCCGAGGCCCGACTCCGTTCCGTCAGGCTCAAAGGGGTTCGCTCTGAGAGGAACCTTGGGATCGACTTTGCCGCTGGTAATGTTCACAAGCAGTCTGTCCGTGCTAGCAGAAAAAAGCCTGCCGTCGCCCGGGCACGCAAGCTGCTGGCCCCCCCCCCCCCCTTTTGTTCGCAAGCGGCAGCTACGCACAATGATCCGCAGCGCTGCTCTTTCTTCGCGCACCTACGGGTGCAAGGTGCTAGGCATCACTGGCACAGATCTTAGGCAGGCGCGCATGCTGCAGGCTCGAGTGCAGGCGAACAGCCTCGATGGCAAGAGTGCGACTCTGCTGCTCATGCTCAGCGAACGTCGGCAGATCGACCCTGCATACGAACTGCAGCGTGCCCCTCTGTTGCAGTATGCCACCGCGGTGTGGGAGCATTGGCACCCACGAGCGATGCTGGAGCAAGGATTGCGAGACGCCGTTGAGAGGTTCACCGATCACGGCAATCCTTGGGCCAGCATCCGTGGCCCTTTTTTTCTGCGTGTGCTGCTACAGCTTTGCGGCTTCGCATCAGCATGCAAGGTTTTGTGTGGTCACATCCTCGACACGGTGGGGTATCTATTTTGCAGTCAGGGCCTCGCACTGTCCGCAAATGGCTCTGTCATGTCGTGCTGCAGTGGCTCTGGGAAAAAGTGGCCTCGAGAGAAGGTATTCCTGAGCTCTCTCTTGGGTGCAATTTTCAGCCTCTGCAGTCCCTATTAGCCTCTAACGGCCTCAGACACGATGAGAAGGCCTACCTGAGAAGCGTTGTCGCCGGGGGGCAGTGGCCTCAGCATCGTCAGTGGCTTTCGCAGTACACCGCCGACCCCCTCTGCCGCTTGCGTCAGCAGGCCCCTGGCACGCTTTTGCATCGTCACGCGAGCTGTGCGGGCCACGATGACATAGCGGCACAGGAGGTCCCACCTGATTTCCTGGCCTCGGTTGTCAGGACCAGCGTCGACCCTCTCCCTCTCCTCTTCGCCGAGAGGCTCCTCGTCCCCGAGGCTCCCCTTCCTCCTGCCAACCCCCTCCCCGATCGGTGGTTCGGCGGAGGACCTACCGAGATGGCAGGGCGCATCTTTCTTGACGCCAGCTGGATGGACCAGCATCTGCCGCCCGCGTCTCAGGCTGTAGGCTGGGCCATTGTCAGTGTGCAGCCGCAACATCCGTACAAGGTAAATTCGGTGATGTGCGGCACCCTCCAGATCGTTTGTCAAGACATTGACTGTGCTGAGCTGTTTGCTTTCAACCGTGCTCTGCAGCACTGTGCACCAGGCAGTATTTTTTATACCGACTCAGGTTTCGTCCACGATGGAGTTTACCAGCGTGGCAAGGCGTATTGTTGCTCGGTGCGTGCAGCCTGGTCTGAGTTATGTGTCCAGGTCTGGCGCCGCATTGACGACTGGGGCGGCATCGAGTGTATCGACCTACGCAAAGTCAAAGGTCACTGCACCGAGGCGCGCATCCAGTCTGTGCTTTCCACGCGTTTTGAAAAAGAGGGCAACGCGCACGCCGATAAATGGGCTCAGTGGATGGCCTCGAGAGCCCGTATTGATCCTGAGCTCCGCAAGGTTCGTAGTGCCAAGGCCCTCGTGCTCTCTCAATGGGCGTCTTGGGTTGCGCGCATCGGGCCTCGTATGTGTGACGTTGATTGCGAGCATGTCCCTCGTCGGCTGCGCAGGGCTCGTGGCTTTGGTGCTGTGGGCCGCCCTGTGCCGAGCATAGTGGTGGAGCCCCCGCCGCCAGTCACGCCGCGCAGCCTGTCGAGAGCAGGCCTTGCCTCTGCGCGGGTGCAGCTTGCGGATGAGAGACCGCATGTCATGCACCCAATTTGCCGTCATAGGGGACGGGGGGCGGAGGCTGTGGTGTACTGTGTGTGTGGTGTGCGGGCTGGGAGGGGTCAAGATCTCTGCGAACCTGTCGCAGGGCTGTCGAGGCCCCCCTGCATCAGGCACGTGGGGTGCTCGTGTCCTCGCGGGCCTCACGCGTGCTCCTGCACGCTTCCAGGTCAATCGCGTGTGGCGGTACCTAGAGGATCCGCTGCGCACTGTTTCCTTGATCCGTGCGGGAGTGGTGCAGCCGCTCTAGAGCCGCGCTGCGCCATGCCCCGCACGGCTTTCATATCTGCCAGCCTGCTGTGTGCTGGCCATGCCTTACCTTTCTGGGCACTGTTCGGGTGGCGCCACCCGCCTCTGGCTGTGGCCATGCGGTGGCGTAAGTTGCATGTGGCGCGGACAACCTTGTTCGCGTCCAGGCTGAGTCGAGGAGGAGCTGGAGGAGCTGGAGGAGGAGCAGGAGGACGAGGAGCAGGAGGAGGAGGAGGAAGAGGAGGAGGAGGAGGAGGAGGAGGAGGAGGAGGGCGAGGAGGAGGATGAGGAGAGGGAGGAGAGGAGGAGAGCAGGAGCAGAAGAGGAGGAGGAGGAGGAGGAGGAGGAGGAGGAGAGAGGAGGAGGAGGAGGAGGAGGAGAAGGAGCAGGGGAGGAGGAGGAGAAGCCAGAGGAGGAGCAGGAGGAGCAGGAGGAGGAGGAGGAGGGGGAAACGGAGGAGGAGGAGCAGAAGGAGGAGGAGGAGGAGGAGGAGGAGAGGCGAGGAGGACGAGGAGGACGAGGAGGAGGAGGAGGAGGAGGGAGGGGAGGAGGAGGAGGAGGAGGAGGGGAGGAGGAGGAGAGGAGGAGGATGAGGAGGAGGAGGAGGAGGAGGGACGCCTCGTGCGCCGTGTGTGCGTCTCTGTGAGTGTGTGGGTGCCGAGGTTCTTATGTTGTTTGCCGCGTGCCCGCCCGTGGGGGCGCCTCTTTTTTGGGGGGGTTGTGGCGTGCGCGGGCGCCGCCCGGCCTCGGCTCGTGGGCGCCTCCTGCGGCGGCCTCGCGCGATGGTCTCGGCTTCCTACGGGAGGTTTCCAATTGGGGTTTTCGGGGAGGGTGTTTTCCAGGAGGGGTCCCCCAGGGGTTTCGCACCCCCTGTTTTGACGAGGTTCCAAAGCCCCTGGGGGGCTCTTTGGAAAACCTCCTCCCCAAAAAACAATGTTGGAACCCTCCGGTCCTACGCAGGTGGGATCGGAGCATATATCAATCGGGCATGTCCTTCCGCAGGAGGACAATCCAAAAATAGTAATACATACAAATATAAATGTATGGTATGGGGACGATTTGTTGCGCACTCTTTGACTATATGGGGGTATTGTTTGGGTCTGTTTCATTTTGTTGCCCAAAATCCCCCTGCAGGGGGACAGGCCCGACCTAATCCAAGATGGGGTCGGAGTGGATGGGGTCGGAGGATCGCGCCGCATCACCGGTGCATCGCCGATGCGGCGCGACGCGGAGCCTGGGAGCCTGGTTTACCCCACGCCAACGTCGCCGATACGCAGCCGACGTCGCCGATGAATCGCCGATATATCGGCGATGCATTGCCGATGCGTCGCGATCCGTCGACACCATCTACTCGGACCACATCTAGGCCTTTCAATGGGTGGGTGGGGGGGGTCGAGCTCCACTCTGTCGCCCGCCCGTGGGCGGCTCTCGTGGGCGCCTCGCGCGTTCTTGGGAGCCCGCTGCTGGCACTCGCCAGCCTCTCCTCGACATGATGTCCCGCGCCTTCCTTCTCCTCCTCCTCCTCCTCATCCTCCTCTCCTCCTCCTCCTCCTCCTCCTCCTCCTCCTCCTCCTCCTCCTCCTCCTCCTGCTCCTCATCCACTCGCCTCTTCCGCAGACGCCGGTGAGGCTTACATTTACAGCGAGTGGGAGGCAAGATGAGGGTGGTGGTGAGAAGCACCTCCTCCTCATCCTCCTCCTCCTCCTCCTCCACAGGGGCCGGAACCCTTCGGCTTCAACCGCTCGTTTCGGCTTCGGCGCGTTTCGTCCAAGCCCGGCTCGTCCTGGCCTGTTTGGGCTTCGGAGCGCCTCGCCCTGGCCCGTTTTGGTTCCGGCCCGTTTCGCCCCGGCCCGTTTCGGTAGCGATCTTTTCCGCCCCTGCCCGTTTCGGCTCCCTTCGTCTCGGCTTCGGCCCGTTGCGGCTTTCGGGTTCGCGGTCACGTCTGGGCCGGGAAGCCGGGAGGTGCCGCAGCCGAAACGGGCCGAAGCCGAACCGGGCCGAAACCGAAACGGGCGGAAACGAAACGGGCCGAAGCCGAAACGCGCCGGAGCCAAACCGGGCGGAGCCGAAACGCGCCGAGCCGAAACGCGCCGAAGCCGACACGGGCTGAGGCCGAAGCGGGCCATTGTCCTCGAGGGCCTCCTGGCGCCATGCTGGGGTCCTGGGGCCATCTTGTGAATTCGGAGGTCGATAGACCTCCCCCTCTGACACGTCGATTCGCGAATTGGCCGTTGTCCGTTCGCGAGAGGGCGGCGCGGCCGTCATTTTGGCGGGTCCAGGTCCGTCGGGTTCGGCCCTAGGCCGTTTTTTCACTAAAGGCTGGTTTACGGAAGGGGGGATTGTCCACCGCCGATTATTTTTGGGAGCCTCTGCGGGCCACGCTGGGGGTATTGGGGCCATCTTGTGTGGGAGGGGGGCGGCGGGTTCCCTGCGGAGTCCCCCTCTAGGGCGCGCCAAGGGTGTTGGATTTCGAGGCTCCAAGTCCGCCGGGGGGGGGAGGGTCTTGTGCCCCCCCCCCTCCCCGCCCCCCGCCCCGTCGGCTCGTGGGCCGGGAGGGTCCGCCACCCCTCCTGGCTCGAACCAGCGCGGAAGGGGGGGTGGGGGCTTCTGTGCTGCCCCCCACCCCCCCCCCCCCCCCCCCCCTCCCCCGGTTTTCGGGCAGGGGGTGCGCCCTCCCCCCCTCCCCCCCCTCGCCCTCCGTTCCCGCGGAGGGGGGGAGGAGGGGGGAGGGAGGATTTTATCGCAGGCCTACAGGTTGACACCAACACCAATTTCGGCGGTGTGCCTCCACCGAGGGAAGAAGATCCCGATCTCGGTAATGGTGGTCATTTTCTGGCTTCCAAGGTGGACGAAATATTACCACTGACACCGAAATCTAGAATCATTTCCCCCCTGTGGAGGCAAACCTCTGTGTTGGTGTTGGTGCCAATTTCCAGGCCTCCAATTCCCCCCCCCCCCCGGCAGTTTCCCGGAGGCGGGGGGGGGGACCCAGACCTGCTCGCGTCGGAAAAGAAGCAGGACGGGAGGCTTCTCGCTCTGCTTTCGGCCCCCCAGGGGGCCCTCGCCTCGCCGGGCGGGGCCGTCAAAAAAACGACTCGGGACGAAAAGCCGGTCTTGGGGGATGGGTCGGGCCTTCCGGGGACGCCGTCCTGAAAAGATCTGGACGTCGCATGTCTGGCGAGGGGAATTGGTTCCAGCCAAGCGACGGTAGATCGCGCGTTCCCTCAACCATTCGCCAATCGATGCTGCTCCGAGTGAGTTGCCATTGTCCGTATCCTCTTGCGGTCACGTTGACACATTATCTGATTCCGCAAGACATTCTTGATTGGTCGAATGATCTCGTACATTCATAGTTATCCCGCCTTCTGTTTCTGAATCGAATACGCATCTCTAAGGGGTCGGTCTGATTTGCATACATATCCGCCGTCCAGGTTCCGAGGCTCATTTGTCTAATCCTTCCTGGTTGGGCACACATGAACTCGAGTTCAGGGCAAGCGTCGGTGTAACCTTTCAGTCCATGGCGGTAGCCCGGCATGCATGCGCAACGAAATTATGCGTGCAGTCTGGAAGCAATGATGACACTCAGGCACCCGCCACGCGGGCAGCATATGAGATTCGCTGCGCTCGCGCCATCCGCGCTTGGAAGGAGAGTGGCTATCAAGGGGAGGCACTTAACGACAGTGAAGCACGTGATGACGTTGAGCTTACGGAGCTTTCTCCGGAGGAGACTGGCTTTGCCACATGGGTACGAAGCACTGGCAACCCAGCTGCTTATCTAGACCCTGACGGGACCCCACGAGGCACAGCGACATTGGCAGTGCCCATGTCTGGGACCCCAGATAACTTTGTAGCCTTGTATTTGCATGGTGGTGGTTATCGCAAGTACAAGCCGACCGACGGCTACGTTGCGGCTGTGTCGACTTGGCTCGCAGCGGTTTGTGTCGCTCCCGTACTTACCATTGATTACCGTCTCGCTCCGGAGTTCGACGCGGCGTCGCATGCAGCAATTGATGATGTGCACCATGCTTTGCACTGGTTGCGGCTGAGGTATCCCGCCGCCAAGATCTTTGTAATCGGCGACTCTGCGGGCGCAGGTCTTGCCCTATCTTCAACCTACGCCTTGCTGACCGGCGGCATCGTGGGAGCAGCACAAGCGAGGGTTCATCCACCAGACTTGCCTGCTGGCCTCTGCTTACTGTCGCCATACATCGATCTTACGATGAACTCGCCAGGCTTTGAGAATGCGATGTTTAATCCTGAAACTGGTTCGGGTGACATTTTCTACACCAATCATGATGGCTCTTCCAATGCAGACACCGATCGAGATTGGCTTCGCAATCGAGCAATGGATTATATTGGTCACCTCAGTCCTGACGATCCCTTGTGTTCGCCTACCTTCATTCCGGACGCTGCACTCGCTAGATTCCCGCCCATATTGGCACTGGTTGGCGGCGCAGAGGTGTTTCTGCAGGAGACCTGGCAATTCATTGACCGAGCCGTCACAGCTGGCGCAAGGGCCAAGTTAATGGTCTTTGACCGCATGTGGCATGATTGGTTCAACTTCTGCAATCTCCCAAGCAAGATCGGGACATCTGGAGGCTCGACGTCACAGCACTTGAGCGCAGCGGTTGAGGCATATGAAGCCTTGTCCGCTTGGGTACGTAGCTTGAGCTTTGGGGGCACATATTGTTCCGAACCGAAGGAAACTCGATAGTCGAGTATACGTGCGTGTTCAAATGGTTGGATTCTGCCACTTCGAAGTGGAATGTGTGTTTGCTGCCAATGCCAATGTTGCCGTCGCAATCAGTCGTAGCCATGTCATTGTTGTTTCCGCTTGTTGTTGAACTATTGAGTTATGGATGTAATTATTTTTTGGGACCCCCGCCCAGACCCCCTGCGCGTTCCCACGCAAGCTATTTATTTGATGAGCAAAGTCAAACCCACTCGCAAAACAGGTGACTGTGAATTTGCTCTTCGGTGTGAAACTGTTCGCCAAAGCGGCTGAAACTCGAGAGGTCATCGCAGTCCTAGTGCCTTGGCCTAATTACCACGTGCTTCTAACGCTTTGAGCGTCTCTACGGAAATGCACCTCGTCCAGAAAAAACACAGTTCGTGATTCAAGGGCTGACCACCTTCGGTCCAAAAGTTTTTGCGCGTGCCTAAGATCCTGCACCCCACACCGTGTGAGGAGGCATCAATACATTGCGTATGAGTCACACAAGTCCTTGATGCCTCCTCCTCATCAGCAGCAGCATCATCATCATCATCGTAGCATCATTTGCTTCCCCTCATTGCCCCTTCCCTCTCAACCGTATCCCACAACCGATCCTCCGCTTCCTCCTCTCCCGCCGCACATTTCAAGGAATACTGGAGGCATCCCAGCCCCACCGTGGAGTCTCGTTGGGCAATGATGGGGTTAGTTGGGGGTGTATGTGTGTGTTGTCTTGGGGCCATGTGCAGGCCCCTAGGCAGCGAAACATGTTGCAACACAACGGATTCGACAGCAAACATTCCTGCATTTGCTTTGCTCCACGTGGCAGTAATGAGAGGCCCTCTTGGCCATAGCATTCCCCCATCCCCCAGAGGATCTGACGTAAAACGGCTGGAGGTAGTGGTGCATATCTTGTCCCCCCCCCCCCTCCCCCCAGCCCCCAGTACGTAGCAGCACGTCATGCAACACATGTGTTTCGCGTTACAGGGAAAACAATATGGCAAGTATCCGTGAATACATACGTGCTGACTTACACGCCCTTCCCGGCATGGGAACACGCATGCATCCAAATCATTATTCACGTGTGTGGTTTGGTCGTGCTATCTTGGTGTTCGCAGCCTGGTGGCCCCGCAGAGGGGCTTGCGGATCTTTGACGTGGATTGTAAATCCAGGTGATTGCTGGACAGTGTGTCCACCAGTGTAAACGTTTCGAGCCGCTTGCACAGATACGTGACGCTCACCAGCTAGTTTTCATCAGGGCTGGACCTAAACGCTGTTATGCTGGACTTCGGCTGTGTTTTGTTGTTCGTTTTGGCAGGGAGGTACAGGACAACAGGTAAAGCAAAACGAAAAAACATAACGAAAACAAAACGAAAAACAATGTTTAGGTCCAGCCCTGGCCTCCTACTCCTCCTCCTCCTCCTCCTCCTCCTCCTCCTCCTCCTCCTCCTCCTCCTCCTCCTCCTCCTCCTCGCTACCACCCCGACGCAAAGGCAATCCACTCGAGAGCATCGCCGACGCGGTGAATGGCGTCTGGTACGGGACCCACGACTCTCTGGCTGCAGCCGGCGACGCGATCGCGGGCAGCATCGCGACCGCGGCCAACGGAGGCGTGCTTTCTCGTTTAGGGTGAAGTCGGGCATGTCCCTCTACAGGAGGAATCTTCAAACATAGTCCAACAAGAAATAGAATAGTCTGGGGACGATTTGTCGACCATTGTTTGATTATTCTCGAGTATGTTTTCAATATGATATACTTTTCGTCCACAGTCCGCCTGTAGGAGGACATGCCCGACCTAAGTTTAGGGATGCCGGGCGGTCGTGGGTGCGGCCCCCCCACCCCCCTGCGGCAGCGCAGCGTCGTGGTGCATGCGAGCAAGAGACCGGTCGACGTCCGTCCCGGTTTCGTTTTGGACATCCGACGGGTCGAATGACTTTCGGGGGCGGCCAACAGGGGGGTGGTGACTAGGGGGGGGACATCATGGCGGGGGCCATGAGATCTCCCCAGATCTCATGGCGCCTCTTCTTACTTCGTTACGCCCCTGCCCCCCCCCTGGTCCGCGCACTTGCCTCGGGCCATGATTTGCACACACAGACACACATCCTTGGGCGCCCTCCTCTTGGCCGCCCCCGAAGTTTGTGGCCCAACTCGAGGATGTACGATGGGGGAGCGTCCGTTCTCGCTGGTGGTGCGTCCGAATGGCCCCGTGGTGTCCCCGAGTTCTTCGCTTCGAAGCGCCGAGTTCTTCGGGAGGGAGCTCGGAAACGGAAGGCGAGACGTCGCTTGCGACATGCAGGATCCCAGACCTCGCGTCGTCGAACAAACACCACGGAAGGTGTTATACACGGTCGACCCCGAGAGCCCCCCGGCCAGGTCCCCAGGTTCGAGGCCCGAGTACGTTTTGATCAAGCAGTGGCGAATCGTCTTGGCTTGCCTACAGGCCCACCAAAGAATGTTCTAAGAACCTCTTGCGGTCTGCACGAAATATTCTTAGAACATTTCTGGCTGGGGCTGTCTTGTTTTAACGCATCGGTTTGTGTTCCAAGAACATTACTTCAGTTCATAGAGCATTTCTGGGTTCTAAGAGCATGCCGTGGTAGGCCTATAGGAATGCCGGGACGGTCGGTCCCTGCTCAATTTTAGAAGTTGTGGGGCGTTGCTGAAGGTTCTCGTCGCCATTGCTGCGCCCCCTTCGAACTTCTTCTCAGAACGCACCCCTGGACAGGGTCCAGGTAGGAAGCCGAACTCTATACACCGACGCTTTTTCCGGCCTCGCTCTGAAGTTTGTACAGGGAAAGCGGATCTTGGTGTATGCGGGATCCTGGTGTATACGCATTTTTCGCTGTTTCCCCAAACTTGCGCCCCCTAGGGCTCGTTTCGATTCCCCTGGTGCAGTTCGACTCGATTTCGGTAGCTTCCGGTTCCGAGACGATTCGACTTGGGATTCTGGTTTGGGCTCCGTCCTCTCAGATGGAGGCCCAGTAGCCTTCTGATTTCCGCCTATTCGACGTCTCCCGACTCGGCGGCCCTTGGGTCTCTCAGCGGCCCTTGGGTGTTTCTCGGCAGCCCTTGGGTTAAGTCGGGCGTGTCCTTCCACGGGAGGAATATCCAAAAATTGCCCAAACAAAAAATAATACGGGGACGATTTGTCTATTATTTTTTCATTATGTGGGGGCATGTGTTGAGTATTTCTAATTTTGGGTTGAAAATCCGCCTGTAGGAGAACATGCCCGACCTAACCCTTCAGTTTTTTGTCGGCGGCCCTCGGGATTTGTCGGTGGTGGTCTGCGTCTGGGGTCCCAGCCCCCCGCCGGGCCCACGGGGCCGCGAGGAAACGGTTCGGGATGGAGAGAACAGGTCCGGGCGAGTGGGTCGAGATCGCCGGGGGTCCACGTGGCAAGATCAAGACGGCAGGAGTTGGAGAGATGGCTCTGCCGAGCTCTGCCGACGGGGCTCGGCATGATCGTGCTTCCGCGGGGCCCCACGGGACCCCAAGATGTTGCAACGCGAGGCGGCGCCCGCTGCAGGTTTGTTGGGCTGCATCTTGTGGAATGCCTCTCCGAGGCTTTTCGGGGGCTCCCTTGGGGCCTTCTTGAGGGCCTCCTGGAGCTCCCTCGGGGGCCCCATCGGGTGCCTCTGGTGGCCTCTGGTGGCCTCCGTGCGGTTGGGGGCCGTCTGAGCGCGATGGCTCTCGCCCCCCAGAAGCTCGGTGGATCCGAGGCGGGGGTTTATCCACAACCACCGCCTGGGGATTCGATCTCTGCGGACCTCCACAGGCGGTGGATACGGATATATATATATATATATATATATATATATATATATATATATATATATTCGGGCCCCCGGGGGCCAAAATGTATCCAGATCCACTGCACGCTGGGGCACCAGGACGTCGGCTCCCCGGTGGTGGATATGGATAAATCCCCGCCTCGCAATAGACCATCCCTAGGCCATCTGTGCAGATCCTCGGGCCGTCCTGGAGCACTCTTGCCGTGGTCGTGCGCCGCCATGGGCAGCACCTGAACTCGACCAGGCTGAACTCGGCCATGCTGCCGTGCCGAGTTCAGGCAGGCCGAGTCCAGCCAGTCGTGGTCAGCACGGGCGAGTTTCGCCTGGCCGAGTCTTTCCCTCGTCCTGCCTCCCCAGACCCCCGCGGGTCATGAAAACATTACGACAGGGAGCTTCTTTGCTATTTTCGGCCTCTGAGAGCCCTCACCGGCTTTTCGTCCTGAGTCGTTCTTTGACGCTCCCGAGGCCCGCTGAGGACCCCCAGAGGGCGAAAGTAGCAGAAAACACTCGTCGCGACCTTCTCCCAACTCGAGGGTGTCTGGGCCCCCCCGGAAGCCCCGGCTGGCCTCAACGCCCCCCCCCCCCCCGAGTATTGCAGGCAATGTTTCTCCCCCAACCTCCGACTTTTCGACGAGAAGTCAAATCGCTCATCAAAGGGGGGGGATCCCGACCCCCCCAGGGGGGCTATTCGGACGCACCCCTATCGAGGACGGACGCCCCCCTCGTGCGCATGGCCCAGCCCACCCGCCGAGGTCAAACCCTCTCGACAGCTTGCGGGCTTCTCAAATCGTCCTCCTCCTCCTCGCTCCTCCTCCTCCACGCCCGCTCGTCTCACCTTGCTCTTCATTGCTTTGACGATCCGGCGCGGCCCCGCGTCGGAGGCAGGGCAGACGAGGGTGAAGCGGGGGGGGGGGCGCAGAGGAGCCGGGAGGGGGGGGGGGGGGCGCGGGGACGAGGGGAGGGGCGTAAGGAGAGAGGGCGGGGGAGGAGGAGCATGAGGAGGAGGTGGACTGGGGGCCGGGGACGAGAGAGGCGGGAGGGGAGGTGGGATGGAAAGGAGGGGAGGAGGGAAGGGAGGGGGGGAAGGAGGGGAAGGGAAGGGAGGGAAGGGAAGGTAAGAAGGAGAAATGGGAGGAAGGTAAGGGCAAAAGGGGAGGGGAGGGAGGAAAGGAGGATGGGAAGGGGGGGGAAGGGAAGGGAGCCCGACGGGGGGGAGGAGGCGCCAGCTCGGACCGCGCTGGGGAGCAGTGCCGCGCAGGCCACGCGAAGAAGGAGAAGTGCGCCCACGGGCACCTCTCGGAGCGCCGCTCTGCCAGAGGAGGAGGGGAGCGAGGGGAGGAGAGGAGTGAGAGGATAGCCTGTCGGGCGCCGCGTCAGCTTGTCGGAGAGCTCCCAGAAGTGTGTGGGGGGGGGGCCCTCGGGAGTTCCTGAAGGAGGAGGAGGTGGAGGAGGCGGAGGAGGAGAAGGAGAAGGAGGAGCAGGAGGGGCAGGAGGAGGAAAGGATTCGGGAGGGGGACGGCGGCGGCGGCGGCGGCGGCGGCGGCGGCGGCGGCGGCGGCGGCGGCGGCGACGACGACGACGACGACGACGACGACGACGACGACGACGACGACGACGACGACGACGACGGCGACGACGACGGCGACGACGACGACGACGACGACGAAGGGGAGGAGGGCACGAGGAGAGGCACGAGAAAAAGAAGAGGAGAAACAAGGACAACAGGGGCAGGAAGAAGAGGGGGAGGAGTAACAGGGGCAGCGGCAGGAGGAAGGGGAAACAGGAGGACGAAGACGAGGGAGGAGGAGAAGGAGGAGGAGGATGAGGAGGAGGAGGAGGAGGAGGACGACGACGACGAGACGACGACGACGATGACACGACGACAGACGACGACGACGACGACGACACGACGACGACGACACGACGACGAGAGGAGAGGAGGAGAGGAGGAGGAGGAGGAGGAGGGAGAAGGAGGAATGGGAAGCAAAGAGGAGCGGAGAGAGGAGAAACAGAGGAAGCGGGAGTGAGGAAGGAGAGAAGAGAGTGCAGAGGAGAGAGGAGGAGAGGAGGAGAGGAGGAGAGGAGCGGAGGAGAAGGGAGGACTGAGAATGGAGGAGAGCAGCTGCCATCATGGCGGCAAGGCAGCAGGGATAGGAGCCTCGGAGGAGCCGTCAGTGACGAGGAGGCGGAGAAACGCTTCTTGGACAAGTGGCGGCGGTGGCGCAAGGCCCCTGGATGGGCGCGCTGCGCTTAGCTGCCCGCGCGCCTCGAAAGCTCAGAGGTGTGGTTTGTGGGGGGGGGGGGGGGGGGGGGGGGGGGGGCGCGATCGCCCGTCTTCTTTCTGATGTCTTTCTCTGCCGTCATTCTGCTGTTCTCCCGGGAGGGGGATGGAGGAATCGAGGAGGGGCAGGTGGGGAGGGGGGGAGCGGGAGGATGTACTAAGCAAGGCCAAGTCCCCCGCCCACTGCTGGGCCCACCTGCCCGCAGACCCGACCCATAGAGGCTCCCACCCGCATGGCTGGCTCGTGATTTGCTGACCGTTACGCTGCACCCCACGACTGAAGTGCGCAAGACACCAACGTAGGTGGGCCGTCGGTTAAGGATGTGCCTCAGAGGCTTCAGACCCGGAGGATTCCTTCCCTGGAGGATTCCTTCGATGAGGAGGGCGCAGTGACAGCCATGCAAGTCCACGATTGGAGTCCACGGGCTTTCTGACCCCCTTATCCTCGCTCGGACCCCTGCAATGATTCTCGGCGAGGTCATCGAGGAGCATCTGGAACATCTGGGCACAAAAATGAAGCACCACAGACCGAAACATGCACGGGAAGTGGACGTCCGAGCGATGGCGAGACCTCGGATGCCTGGCCTGAGGGTTCCTTCTGCCCGCGCCCTCACCGCGTCGCACCCCCGTGGGCTGTGCCTCGTCCCCGCGGCGTGCGCCGAGGGGCCAGGAAGCTGCGAGAGGGCAGGGGCCTTCTCCGCAGGTGCCGGGGGGCCTCGCCGGAAGCCTCCTGCAGCTTCGGCGGAGGCCCCGCAAGGCGCTGCGCGCAGAAGGCAGCAGGCCCCCTGAGCCCTGCGTGGTGGCCCACCCCCATGGCGGCCTTGCCCCCCCCCCCCCCCCCCTGGGTTAAGTCGGGCATGTCCTTCTACAGGAGGAAGATTCAGAAATAGTCCAAAAATAGTCTGGGGACGATTGTTGGCGGAACCTTTGACCCTTTGTGGGGATTGTTTGAGTATTGACCTGACAGTTTTTGCCGATAGGCTTCTAGTGGTGTCAAAAGAGAGCATCTTGAAGCTCCAGGGGGATCTGGGCGGGACCCGCACACGGAACCGGACAGATCCGCCAGCCCCAGGAATCCTTAGGAATCCTCAGGAATTCTTAAGAAACCTTAGGAATCCATTCCCAGAACACAATTCCTAGGCCACATTTTGAATGCCCGGAGCCAACTGTAGGCCACTTCGTGTTCTTCGTGTTCCCAGAACACCATTCCCAGGCCACATTTTGAATGCCCAGAGCCAACTGTAGGCCACTTCGTTTTCTTCGTCTTCCCAGAACACCATTCCAAGGCCACATTTTGAATGCCCGGAGCCAACTGTAGGCCACTTCGTGTTCTTCGTGTTCCCAGAACACCATTTCCAGGCCACATTTTGAATGCCCGGAGCCAACTATAGGCCACTTCGTGTTCTTCGTGTTCCCAGAACACCATTCCCAGGCCACATTTTGAATGCCCGGAGCCCACTGTATGCCACTTCGTGTTATTCGTGCTCCCGGAGCACAATTCCTGTACCATATTTTTATGCCCGGAGCCAACTATGGGCCATTTCGTGATCTTCGTGTTCCAAGAACACCAGTCCTGTGCCATATCTTGAATGCCCGAGCTGAGGCAGGCTGAGGCCGAGGCAGGCTGAGGCCAAGGCAGGCTGAGGCTGAGGCTGAGGCACGCCGAGGCAGGCTGAGGCTGAGTCTGAGGCTGAGGCTGAGGCAGGCTGAGGCTGAGGCTGACGCAGGCTGAGGCCGAGGCAGGCTGAAGTTGAGGCTGAGGCAGGCTGAGGCTGAGGCAGGCTGAGGCTGAGGCTGAGGCAGGCTGATGCTGAGGCGGGCGATGCAGCTGAGCTGAAAGGCTGAGGCTGAGGCAGGCTGAGGCTGAGGCTGAGGCCGAGCAGCTAGGGCGAGGCTGAGGCAAAGCCGAGGCAGGCTGAAGCCTGTGCAAGCGCGGCTGAGGCAGGCTGAGGCTGAGGCTGATGCAGGCTGAGCTTAAGCAGCTGAGGCCTGAGGCTGCTGGGCGATGCGCTGAGCCGAGGCAGCTGAGCTGAGCCGACGCGCCGAGGCAAGCCGGGGCAGGCTGAGGCTGAGGCTGATGCTGAGGCAGGCTGAGGCTGAGACAGGCTGCGGCTGAGGCTAAGGCAGGCTGAGGCTGAGGCAGGCTGAGGCTGAGGCAGAGGCAGGCTCAGAAGGCTGACGCAGGCTGAGGTTGAGACTGAGGCTGAGGCTGAGGCTGAATCCGAGGCAGGCTGAGGCTGTGGCTGAGGCTGTGGCGGAGGCTGAGGCAAGCTGCGGCTGAGGCAGGCTGAGGCTGAGGCTGATGCAGGCTGAGGCTGAGGCAGGCTGAGGCTGAGGCTGAGGCAGGCTGAGCTAGCCGAGGCAGGCTCAGAGTCTGAGGCAGCTGAGGCTACTGAGCTGAATGCCAGGCTAAGGCTGAGAGGCTGACGCTGAGGCTGAGGCAGGCTAGGCTGAGGCTGAGGCCGAGCAGCTAGGCTGAGGCTGAGGCGCAAGTCGAGGCAGCTGAGGCTGAGGCTGAAGCTGAGGCAGGCTGAGGCTTGGAGCTGGGGCAGAGGCTGAGGCAGAGCTGAGGCAGGCTGCCGGCTGAGGCAGGCTGAGGCTGAGGCAGAGGCAGGCTGAGGCTGAGGCAGGCTGAGGCTGAGGCTGAGGCCGAGGCAGGCTGAGGCCTGAGGCCGAGGCAAGCCGAGGCAGGCTGAGGCTGAGGCTGATGCTGAGGCAGGCTGAGGCTGAGACAGGCTGAGGCTGAGGCTGAGGCAGGCTGAGGCTGAGGCCGAGGCAGGCTCAGGAGGCTGAGGCAGGGTGAGGCTGAGGCAGGCTGAGACTGAGGCTGAGGCAGGCTGAGGCTGAGGCTGAGGCTGATGAGGCTGAGGCGAAGGATCCCTAAGGATTCCTAAGGGTGCATAAGGATGCCTTAGGAATTCCTAGGAATCCTGAGGATTCCATTGGATCCTAAGGCCGTTGCCACTGCGACTGTCATTGCGAATGCGACTGCGACTGTGAGGACAGCAGAATTCTACAAATGGATTCTCGCCTGCATCTTGAGGGGAATGCTTCCAGATATGCTTATACACATCGCTGTTAGGTCGCTTTGCCGGGATATTCTTGCCCGACCGAACCCCTGGGGCGCGCTTCCCGGCCTCCGGCGCGGCACGGGCCGGCTGCTTGAGGCCCAGGCGCCGGAAGCAGTCCGCGCGCCACTCGCGGCGGTGCGCGGGCGGACGGCAGAGGCCCGTATCGTTTCAGCGATCCCCATTCCCATCCCCATCCCCTTCGAGACCCCCACCAAATTGCCCCCCCAGTTGGGGAGACACCCCTCGAAACCCAAAGGGAACGGCCCATATCCCCATCTAGGGGGGGTGAATCGGCCAGTGGGGCCCAGGCCACGCCGCTGGGGATGGAGATCGGTTAAACGATACTCAAGAGGGGGGGGGGCGAGTCTGCGAGACGGTTGGGCCGGGGTATACGGTCGAGGTCGGTTCGGGGAGGGTGCCCTCCTGTTCTTCGTGCTTGTTGGAGGCTCTTGTGCATCCCAGGGGAGGGTGCCCTCGAATGTTCTCTTCGGCTTGGCTGGCGGAGAGTCTCATGTCCCTGTGGAGGATGTTATTATGTCCTAGGTCCGGCCGTATTTCAAGGGAGGAAAACCACCTCGACCCCCCCCGCTACGATTGGCGTTCGCTAAGCTGCGCTGGGCGTCTACGAATCAGTCCCGCCTGTTCAATTCCTCCCTCCGGTGCGTTTGCGAAAAGGCTTGGCTTCCAGGGGTGCTTATTATCAGGGTGGCTTCTGCGCCCTCTATTATTGCCCCTCCGTTGGCGAACACCCCGAGGCGTTCCGATCGAGTGGCGATTGTGTCCGCATGGATGTATTGCATCACCACCGTTAGTGCAATGGGTTTACGCCGATCATCCACACACATTCTCTCCCTCCCCACTCTCCTCCATTCCCTCCACCCCGCTCTTGGCTCCCTCCCGCTCCTCCTCGTCTTCTTCCTCCTCCGCCTATTTCTCGTCCTCCTCCTTCTCTACCTCCTCCGCCACCCTCCCCCTCTCCACACTCTTCTTCCCAGTGCGTGCGACGTCTTGGATTTTTCAAGAGCGCAATAGATCTCCTCCGGACATTCCGACACGACGGCACTGCGGCACTGCGGTTTGCCGTCCGCCAGCGGCAAGATACCCCCCAAGCTTACTGGCTCTGCCAGGCCTGCGAGGTGGCGCCGTCGCGGACAAATTCGCACGCACGTCGCCCCCGGCACGAAAAACTGGAACTGTGACTTCTTGGTTTGCGCGGTCTGGGTTGGCACGCCCCCGGCATCCAAAGTGTGAGCATGTCGGGCGGGGCCACATCCCTCCTCGAAATCAGACGCAGGTGTTTCCCCCGGCGCGGCGGCGCCCCAGGACCCCAAATTTTCAGCGCTCGCGCCGACGTTGGCGACCGCAGACACGAAAATCTGACCCGGTGGGCCGCGTTTCGCGCGTCGATCCGCATTCGAGGTTTGCGCCTGGCTTCGAGGAGGGGCAGCGAGGGCTGCCGAAGAGGGACCCTCTATAGGGCCCCTGACGGTGCCCTTCAGGGCGCAGGAGGGGCCTTTGGAGTCCGGGAAGTGTACCTTTCATTCAGGAGAGGAAAAAACACACATACACAATTAATCCTCGATTCCCCAGAAAATCTGGGAAAATATGGGAAGTGAGGGGGAAGACAGAAACCCAGAAAATATTGGAAAATATGGGGCATATCTTTATTTGTGTGTTTTTATTTGTGTGTGGCCCCTTCATTCATCCCGCCCCCCCATGTTGTAGCCACCTTTCAATGCGGGGCGGGGCTAGGACCAGGACAAGTCCTTCCGAAGTTGTCCAGAGCGCTCTCGGAAGCGACCTTCGGAGCGCGCCGGATCGACCGCCCGATGCATCCCTCCCGAGCCGCCAGACCTCAGAGAGATCCTCGACCTGTCCCAGGCCTCAGGTTTCAGCTCGGCGGCCAGCGAGGGGGAAAGTGGGAAGGAGAAGGCCTTCTCAGAAGGTGGCGGGACTTCTCAGAAGCCATCGCGCCTTCTGAGAAGTGTTTTTCGCGTCTTCGGGAAAAGCTTAGCAAACTTCTCTAGGGCTGGAGGACTTCCGAACCTTCTGAGAACACCTCCTACTTCTCACGTCCTCCCCTCGCTCGCCGCTGACCCTAGCATGGAGTTGAAAGTTTGCAGCCAAACCGAGGTCTCAGCCAAAGCAAGGCTGGCGCTAGCAACTGGGATCTAGATGCACGACTGAGCCAATGCCTCGGCTGGTTTTTAAGCGGCGACACTTAAGACAACACGGCAGCGACACACACACACACACACACACACACACACACGCATGGTAAGCCAGGTCTGGTGCCGTAGCCGTAGAGCAAAGGGCAAAGAACAAAAACACACGATTACCATAAAGCAGACGCCAAAGCTAGAGCTAAGAGAGAAGCTACAGCCAAGCGAATTTCCAACACAGAACATGAACAGCACAGTCTCAGTCTGAGGCTAAAGCTCAAGCTCAACGCTACAGCGAATCACCCGTACACGGTTCGGATCAAGCGATGTCGGGTCAATTTGCTTCGACCCACGGCAGGCTTTGTTGTCAGCGCGGGCAGTTGATGTACGCCCGCTATTTGCGCTCGAGGGTAATTTTCCGCTCCCGATGCCGAGCGTCCCCGCCGCACAGCTGGCGGCTGACACGCCCGCTCCGCACGAGGACGAGGAGGCCGGCGCCGGGGCATCGGAAGACTTTGGTCACCTGATCTTGCGGGCGAAGCTCGGGCCGGGCGAAAGGGGGGGATTGGGAAAGGGGGGGTTACGAAATCTGCTGCATGCAGCTGGTTTCAGCCCCGCCGAGGGGCCCATTCCTCGATACCTCGCCGCCTCCGGCGCCGGGAGGCGCCGGGGAAATCGGCTATACGTGAGCCGATTCTCAACCCCCCCCTGTGCTATCCCCCCCTGTCGCCCGACCCGAGAAGCGAGCACACGACTCGGAGGTCGCGCGCCTCCAGGGGCAGGTCGACGGCCTGCGCAGGAGGCTGGCGTGCACGCGCGGGGGCCAGGCGCAGCCTCCCGCCACCGCGCTCGGCAAGCGGGCGGACACGCCGGTGGTGCCGGACCCGCCGCGGAGGAGCTCCGGGGAGCCTCGCCCGACGGAGGGCTGCCCACGCGCGGCGGGCCCGTCGGAGCACGAGCCCGCGAGGTGCTCCTCGCGGCCCCTGATCAGCCACGGCGAGGGCGCCGAGGCACTGCACGCGGCGCCCGCGTCGCCGCCTGGCAGCCCCCTCCCCGCAGGAGCCCCGAAGGCCCGGAGGGTCTTCCAGACGGTGCGGCGGCAGGAGTCTCTGCTGCGCCACACGGAGGCGAAGGGTCGCCTGTACAGGCTCGTGACCCATCCCGGCTTCGAGATGCTCATTGCCCTGGTGATCCTGGCGAACGGGGCCGTCATGGCGGCCGAGGCTCAGTACCAGGGGTTCGACGTGGCCGTGTGGACGGGTCATGAGAGCGCAGGTGGCGGCTCCTCCGTTGAGTGGCCGCACGGCGATGATGTGTTCAGAGTATGCGAATGGATGTTCGGAGTCGTATTCTCGCTCGAGCTTGTTCTTAGAATTGCAGCTCTGCGCAGTCTGTTTGTCCGAGAACTCTGGAATTGGATGGACATGTTAGTGGTCGCGTTGTGGATCTTCACTCGCTTAAACGTTGGCGTGGACATGAATGTGCAGATGCTGCGCCTCGCTCGCCTAGCACGGCTGCTTAGGCTGATTCGGCTGATCCGATACATGAACGATTCTGGAGTTGATTCGTTGTTCGTCCTAGTGACCTCGCTCAAAGGAAGCGTGACGATTCTGGCATGGTCATTCTCGCTGTTGTTGACGTTGCACGTGCTATCCCAGAGATGTTTCCGCGATTCTGCCGACCCCTGAAGGGGCTCGTCGTGACGATGCACTGGGCTTCTGCGGATGGGGCGCAGGGAGAGGGCAAAGCGGAGGAGGGAGGGAAACGCAATACGACACGAAGGAGAAGGAGGCGGAGGAGGAGGAGGAGGAGGAGAAGGACAGGCGGAGGAGGGACGAGCAGCGAGGTAGGAGCAGGAGGAGGAGGACGACGACGACAGCGGAGCGGACCATACGGAGGCGGACATGCGAGGAGGGTTTGAGGAGGTCAGGAGCAGGAGCGGCATGCGCTTCGAATGACCAAGCAGGCTCTTCGTGCTGATGCTGCCTGAGAGGTGTGAGCACGCAGATCTCCAAACCAGGGCGTCTCCTGCGCCATGTGAGCCGCGCGTCTGCCCGAGAACCTTGCAACTGTGCGTCCATCTTGAGGCCCCATTGGGCACAGGTGGGGTCACCTATGGGACTTTCCTTTGGTTTCGCTGCGTTTTGGAACCCTCTCGGGCCTTTCTCGGTGCCTTGTTGCGCAGTTAACTTCTCGGCCTCTCGGCGTTTCTCGGTTATGCCGATGCTGTCCAGGATCAGTTCTTGGGTCCACTGCGGGATCATCCTGGGGCCGTGCCGTGACTATCATCGGAGCCAGCTTGGGGACCTCTTGGGACCCGTCGGGGCCCTGGTGGCCTCATCTTGGGCCCCCTGGGCGGGCTCCGGGCCACCCTCGGGGGCCACCCGGCGGCCCCGTGTGCCCACCCCTTGAGGCAGGCACCGGGGGCGAGCACGCCGCCTGCGCCGCTGCAACCAGCCAGGCGGAGGAGCCCAAACCTCAGGAAGCTGCGCGCGGCGGGCCCCCCCCTCGCCGCGGGTCCTCCTCCTCCTCCTCCTCCTCCTCCTCCTCCTCCTCCTCCTCCTCCTGCTCCTCCTCCTCCTCCTCCTCCTCATCCTCCGGCAGGGCGGCCACGGGGGCCGCGGGGCCGGCGCGCGGGGACGGGCCGACGCCCCTGCGCACGTGCGCTCGTGGGCTGGGCTCCCGCGCGGGGCCCGCGGGGGGCACGCACGACTTCTGCGCGCCACGAGCGGCTCTGGCCGCCGTGCGAGGGCGAGCTGACTGCCCTGGCGCCGCGGGTGGAGCTCCCCGCGGTGCACGGTGCTCGGGGGCAGCCGAGGAGGAGGGGGGGATGACAGGGGATGGGGGGGGGATCTCATGGCCTGGGCCATGATGTTTCCTCAGATGTCATGGCGCCTCGTCGTATTTCACTGCGTCCCTGCCCCCCCCCCCCCCCCCCCCCCGGGCCGCGCATATCAGGAGGGAAAGAAACGCACAGACACAGTGAATCGTCGATTCCCCAGAAAATGCAGGAAAATATGGGAAGTGGGGGGGGAGACAAAAATATAGGAAACATATGGGGAATATTTTTATTTGTGTGTATTTATTTGTGTGTCCTGGGGCCCCTTCAGCATATGCCGCCGGCCACGATTCGTGCCCCCCCCTCTTGGACGCCCCCGTCTTGGCCGCCTCCGAGGTGCGCGCGTGAGGGGCGTGCTTAAGCCAGGCGGGGAGGCGGCATGCGGTGGGCCTCCTCTTCCTCCTCCTCGTCCTCCTCGTTTTCCTCCACCTCGTTTTCCTTCTCCTCCTCCTCCTCCTCCTCCTCCTCCTCCTCCTCCTCCTCCTCCTCCTTGCCCACGGGGGCCGTGGGTGGGGCTCCCCGCGGGGCGCGATCCACGCGAGAGTCGTGCCGGCGTGCGGCGTGGCCCGCGGGGGGGGGGGGGGGGGCGCAGGTGGAGCTCCGCATGCGGGGCGCGAGGCGCGCCGAGGGGCGTGCCAGGGCGGGCGGGGCAGCGGCAGGCGAAGGCGTCGACCGAGGCCGTGCGCGGAGCTCCCAGGGGAGCACCACGCCCGTGGGGCGTGTGCCGATGTGGGGGCGACGCGCGAATGCGCCCACGAGGCTGCAGGTGGAGCTCCCTGTGTCGGGCCGGGCGAAAGGGGGGGATGGGGAAAGGGGGGGTACGAAGTTTGCTGCGTGCAGCTGGCTTCGGCCCCACCGAGGGGCCCATTCCTCGATGCATAGCCGCCTCTGGCACCGGGGGGCGCCGGGAAAATCAGCTACGTAAGCTGATTCTCAAACCCCCCCTTTGCTATCCCCCCCTTTCGCCCGACCCGACTGTGTGGCGCGAAGCGTGTGAGGGATGTGCCGAAATGGGCGGTGGGCGGCATGCGAACGCGCCCGCTGGGGCCTTGGGGGGCACAAAAGGTGTGAGGGGTGTGCCGGCATGGGCAGGGGACGGCATGTCAACGCGCGCCTTGGGCGGCCACAGGTGGCATTCCCAGCGGTGGCACAGAGCGTGTAAGGAGTGCTCCGAAATGGGCGGGGGGCGTCACTCGAACGATTTTGTGATTTGCCCGCCAGGGACGAAACTTCGAGTGCTGCTATGGGCATGCGCTCCTCCTCCTCCTCGCGGAAACTCTCAAGCGGATCGCCTCGAGTCTTGGAAGCAATCCGCTCCCTTGCGCGGTATCCAGGGACCACCGCATGAAGACGGCTCGAACGCGCCGAATGGGACCGTAGGAGCAGTTCCCTCTGGGAGTATGCCGACATGAGCGATGGGCGGGATGCAAACGTACCCATTGGGGGCGAAACCTCAGATCATGGCGTTGCAATTGTTTTGCAATGGGCGTGTTGGCCCGCTTTCGGGCCCCGGGACCCTCACAGATCGATCCAGCGTGAAATATGACACAGAAAGATGGGGTCAGGGGCTCCAGTCGTGATCTTTGCGATGTCGCAGTGTTTGCAACGGCGGGTGTCAGGCATGGGCGGCATGCGAACGCACCCACTGGGTGACGTAGGTGGAGCTCCTGTGGGAGCTTTCAGCGTGTGAGGGATGTGGCGGGATGTGCCGAAATGGTCGTGGGACGGCATGTGTCGGACAGGGCTGGGACGAGGATAAATCCGTTCCAGAGCGTTTCGGAATGCTTTCAGAGCGTTCTAGAATGCCCTGTGAAGGCCGCAGCGCCCGAGACATCCTCCAGAGCAGCCGGATCTCAGCGATTCTCGATTGATCCTCACCCGATGTTATCCTCGGCTTGGCTTCGTCTTAATGTGAACGCGAGCATTGGGGGCCGCAGGTGGAGCTCCCACTGGGGGCGGAAAACGTGTGCTGGGTGAGTGCAAACTTGAGTAAGCGGACGGAAAGCAGAGGCAGGGAGGACGATGAGGACGAGGAGCAAGAGGAGGAGGAGGGGGAGGGGGAGGAGAGGAGGAGGAGAGGAGGAGGAGGAGGAGGAGGAGGAGGAGGAGGAGGAGGGAGGAGGAGGGAGGAGGAGGAGGAGGGGGGAAGGGGGAGGGGGAGGAGGAGGAGGAGGAGGAGGAGGAGGAGGAGAGAGGAGGAGGAGGAGGAGGAGGAGGATTTCCAGGTTCCGCCATCACGTAGTGATAAGAGGAGGAGGAGGAGGAGGAGGAGGAGGAGGAGGAGGAGGAGGAGGACAGGGAGGGGAGGACGGGGAGGAGGAGGAGGAGGGGAGACATGGAGGAGGAGGAGGACAGGAGGAGGAGGAGGACTGGAGGAGGAGGAGGAGGAGAGGAGAGAGGAGGAGCAAAGGAAGGAGGAGGAGGAGGAGGAGGAGGAGGAGGAGGAGGGGGGGAGAAGGAGGAGGAGGAGAAAGAGGAGGAGGAGAGGAGGAGGAGGAGGAGAAAGAAGGGAGGAGAGGAGGAGAAGGAGGAGAAGGACGAAGAGAGGAGGAGCAGGAGTAGGAGGAGGAGGAGGAGGAGGAGGAGGAAAAGGGGAAACGGGAGAAGGAGGAGAAGGAGGAGGAGGAGGAGGACGACGAGGACGAGGAGGAGGAGGAGGAGGAGGAGGAGGCGAAGGAGGGAGTGAGGAGAAACGCGGCGTGGCGCTGCGGAGAGAACACGGAGACCCGCAGCACAGATAAGTGGGGACCAATCAGGGAGAGTCCAGTGCAGTCGTGGAGCCATCTTGGGATCGAATAGTGGCCATCGTGGATGCCACCAGGGGCCATCGCCGGCAGTCTTGGAGGCCACCTCGAGCTGCGTTGGGCATCATTACAACCCCCGTGGCCCGTCGTGGTGCCTATGCAGGACTGCTGGCCTTTTCTGGGGCCCTCTGGAGGGCCTGGAGGTGCGTTGATGCGCAAATGCCACTGCTCATCAGGCAGGACTTGTGCCCGGCCCCCAGGGAGGGGCAACAAGGGAGAGGGCATGCAAGCATCGCACACATCCTTCATTGCCTTGCCACCCACAGCAAGCGGGATGCCGCGGACTTGCACTGGCCATGAATCAGGCATTGCACCTGTGGTATTTTGAGGAGAGCCAGGCCGAAAGACAAGTTGTGGTCTTCGAGTATTTCGGGAGCTTCTCCAGATCACTACTCACGATGTTCGAGTTCACCCTCGGGAACTGGGTCCCCCCCGCAAGGGTGCTGATGGAGAAGGTGCACGAGATGTTAGTCGTCTACTCTGTCTTGCACAAGATGATACTCGGATTTGCCGTCGTTGCTGTTATTCATGGGGTGTTCATGCAAGAGACTTTTAAAGTCGCAACGTTGGACGATACAATCATGGTCAGACAGGTTCAACGGAAGGAGAGAACACACATAGCGAAGATGAGAACTCTTTTTGCCGAGGCAGACATAGACGAGAATTCAACCGTTGATCGCGAAGAGTGGTTGCAAGTATGCAAGGACTCGTGGGTGCAGGCTTGGCTTAAGTCTCAAGATTTCGATCTAAGAGATCCGAACAGATTGTTCGATGCGCTGGACAACGGAAGTGGGGCGCTCACTGCAGAGTCACTCATCGAAGGCACAGGACGGTTGAAGGGTGAGGCTTCGCCCATGGCCATGGCCAGGCTGCTGAACGAGGTTCGCGACTCCGTGAAACTCATACAATGCGAATTGAATGCGGCTCGTGAATTCGACCGCAACGCTGGCGGCAGTGACGAAGAGCGCCATTGAAAAGCCAGGGGCCGCCTACGACGCGCTGAAGGGACCAGGCCGCAATTCGCATAGTCCGCACGAGGACGGGTGCTGAGGGGCATGTCGAAATGTGATACGCGGCTGGCAGCAGCTGCCATTCAAATGCTTATCTTGGCGACCAGCCCAACCCTATGCAGCTGCGCGTAGGCCGTATATTCTACGCGCCGCAGGGGTGGACGTTTGCGACGCCGTGCGCGTTTGCGACGTTGTTTTTCCCGTGCGAGCTGTTTCTCTGGCAAGCCGTGCATGTGCTCCCGACGCGCAGGGAGTTACTCCATTCGAGAGGCGAAGGCTGTGCTACGTGGGGCCAGCTGTGCTGTGTACCCTGTGTGGTGCGAGCTGTGTTGCGTAAGCTATGCGGCACGACGCATGCAGTGCGCGTTGTGTGGTGCAAGCTCCGCAGCGTGCGCTACAGTCAAACACCCTGATGAGGACGCGCGACTTTGCTCAGGGTACCCCTGCGTCCTTGCTCTTCCCTGCTCCTGCGTCCTTGAGGTTTTCGTCGCCCGCCCGCCCCAAAAATCCCAGCTTCGGCCTCCAAGGGTCTTTTTGCCCTTACCGCGCGTCCTCATTCGGGTTTTTGACTGTGCCCGGTGTGAGCGAAGGTTCTGCCGGCTGTGCGGCTTGCGCTCTGCGGCGCAGGCTGCGCTGCCCCGCACGGGGCACCCCGGGGGCGCCCCCGCGGGCCCCCGCGGCGGCACGGGCGCGAGCGTGGCGAGCCCTCGGCGGACCCAGCCACAGGCTTTGGCATCGCTCGGACGTGTGCATTTTTTTCTCGGCGAGAACCATCGAGGACCATCCTGGACCATCGAGCAAAAAAACAAAAAACACGAGACCGAAAGATGCACGGGGAAATGGACGTCCGAGCGACGGCAGGTAGGGGCACGAGGCACGACGCGAACACAAAACCTCGGAGGTGCGCGCGGATGTCTCGGATCGGCGCTCGACCCCCCCTCCCCGGCGCGCGCAGCGCGCCGGGGGGCCCCCGCGCGGCTCTGAGGAGTCCGCGCGGGCCTCCGAGTTCTTCTCTTCGAGTCATGGTGCGAGGCGCCGCCGAGGGGGGCCCCCGCGCGGGTCTCCGAGGAGTCCGCGCGGGCCTCCGAGTTCTTCTCTTCGTGTCGTGGTGCGAGGCGCCGCCCGAAGGGGGGGGGGGCCGCGCGGATCCGAGGAGTCCGCGTGGAGCTCCGAGTTGTTTGTGTCTGTGTCGTTCTTCGTCCCCCGTGTAAGTCCGGGCGCGGGGCGCCCACGGAGCCGCACGGGCGCGAGCGCGGCGCGGGCCCGCCCGGGGCCATCGGCGCGCGGCGGCACGGGGCGCGGGGCGAGGCGCGGCGGCGACGGGCCCGCCCAGCGCGCGAGGAGCCCACGCTCGGCATCGCTCGGACGTGTGCATTTTTTTCTCGGCGAGGACCACCGAGGACCATCCTGGATCATTTGGCGAAAAAACCACGCACGAAACCGACAAATGCACGGGAAATGGACGTCCGAGCGATGGCGAGCACGAGGGCGCCCGCGGGGCGGCCACGGGGCACAGGGCGTGGGGGAACCTCCTCGGCGGGCCCCCGCAGGTGTCCCGCAGGAGCAACGAGAGAACCCCCGAGTGCAGGCTTTGCTCCCCGTCTGGGGAGCGAGGGCGTAGCGTCGCCGTCGCCGTCGCCGTCGTCGCCGCCGTCGCCGTCGCCGTCGCCGTCGCCGTCGCCGTCGCCGCCGTGGTCGTCGCTGCCGCCGCTATCGCCGTCGCCGTTCTCGCCGTCGCCTTCCGTGACGGGTCCTGTCGCCATCACCGTCGTCGTCGCCAGCGTCGCGTTGTCGTCAGTGCCGTCGCCGTCGTCATCGCCAATGTGGCCTCCGTTATCTCCGACGTTGTCGTCGCCGAAGTCGTCGCACACGCTGTCGTCGTTGTCGCCGCCGCACTCGCCGTCGCCGTTGCCGCGGTCGAGCCATATATTCTCATTGGCAACA
Organism: Prorocentrum cordatum; assembly: GCA_963575745.1. NCBI lineage: Eukaryota > Dinophyceae > Prorocentrales > Prorocentraceae > Prorocentrum > Prorocentrum cordatum. Next base: position 27,820 of record CAUYUJ010014568.1, on the reverse strand, counting down.
TATTGAAATCTAAGTAGGCCAAGACCAAAGCCAAAGCTGAGCAGCACGTAACGCATATGTAAGTCTGAATTGCGCATCCACGTCGCCAAGCCACGACAGCGGTACACCCTCACGTCGTCACAACAAGTGTTCAATACGGACAGGTGCGGAGTGTTCGCAAAAGGGGTCATAGCGCGCTGTTCTTCCGTAGTGGGCATTCACATACGCACAAGCCTCCGCGCCGCCGCAATGGCTTGACTTCTTGTGTCTGTACTACCTCCCCCCTCCGTGGGGGTGGTGCACACTGCGAAGGCCTCACGGCCAGTGCCGCCGTCCCTGAAGGTGGGACCTCCCCCAGGGCCCCCCGCTGGCGACCCCCCCAGGATCCGCCAGATGCGAGGGTGAGCCTGCGCTCGTGAGTTCCTGTCGAGCCAGGGTACCTCCGACTTAGGGCGCACATTCCCATACCGAAAGCAGCTCGTTTGAGCCAATGAGCGTCCTCCGCCGCGACATGTACACAGACCTCTTGACCTCATCCCCAGGGCCAGCTTGCTTCTGTCAACCATAGCAGGCCTGGGCGCATGTGCCATGTGTATAGTCAACCGTCGAGTGCTCAACAGAACACAACGGGAGGGCAGCCGACACAGCCACTCGCCGCAAAGTCTTCAACATACGATGTGCCACATTGTTTGGCGCGGGTCGTTCCTTCGTGGGTCCCAGGGCCCACAAACTACCATTGGAGGCCCGAATCGCGGAAGAGCCCTCTGTCCGAATTCTTTCGCGACGCATGGACGCATCTGCCCCAGCCATCCACCGTCGCGCAAAATCAGTCTCCAGCTCAAGCTTAGGCAGCCGAGTTCCCCCACCAATTCAATATTTCCCGCACATGTTACTCCGGCGAGATCCCATTACCGTCGTTCATTACCGTCGATGATTGTCCGCTCATTACCGTCGATGATTGTCGTTTTCACTTTATTATCTCGCCCTCCTCCATAAGGTCAGATAATATCTGACCTTTTGAAGGAGGGCGAGGTCATGGAAGCAAACAGTCTCCAGGTCAAGGTCCAGGTCAGGCCGTGGACACGAGGGCGCCCCACGCGGGCTGGCCACGATGCCCCACGCGAGCAAACAGCTGCACACGCCTCCCCCCCCCTTGGGATGCAACCCCTGGGAGGTCAAATTCTGACCTCGCCCTAACCCGAAATCCAGCTCAGTCCAGCTCATGCCCGCTTCAGCCGCGGCCCAATCTGGCGCAGTAGCCCCCCAAGGGGGCTTCATCCTCCCTGCTCTTGCCGACGAAGGCCTCCCAGTAGCTGCCTCCGAGCTCCCTTTCTCGGGGGCGGCAAAGAGGGGGGTGATGACTAGGGGGGGGGGAGATCATGGCGTGGGCCATGATGTTTCCCCAGATTTCATGGCGCCTCTTCTTGTTTCATTACGTCCCTGGCCCCCCCCCGCCTGGGCCGCGCACATGCCGCCGGCCATGGTGCGCACCCCCCCCTCTTGGACGCCCCCCTCTTGGCCGCTCCCGACTTTCTCCTCTGCGACGTTCCTGGGTGGGCCCCTCCTGGCTGGTACCGGGAGAGCCACGGGCTTGGGACGGAGGCCTCCACGGGGCCCCGAAGTCCTCTGGAGGCCCCTCCTCCTCCTCCTCCTCCTCCTCCTCCTCCTCCTCCTCCTCCTCCTCCTCTTCCTCCCTCCTCCTCCCTCCTCCTCTCCTCCTCCTCCTCCTCCCTCCTCCTCCTCCTCCTCCTCCTCCTCCTCCTCCTCCTCCTCCAGACGCCACCGGCACACCAGATCCCGAATCGCCGGGGCTGATGCCACAGTGCGAGTCTAAGGGTCGCCAGTCCACAGAAGCCGACCTGCAGTAAGCAGGCAAATGCAATTCGCGAACCGTGGCCTGAGAGAACAAGCGGGCGTGCAGTAAGACACCGCACGGATGGGGAAGAGGGGGAGGAGGAGGGAGGAGCAGGCAGAGGACGACGAGGCCGGGTGGGGGGAGAGTGGGTAAAGTGGTTGCCAAAAGCGGTTGTCACGCACAACGGCTGCTCAAACCTTGACCCTTGCCAGAAGTAAAAAAGCACCGGCCACAGGAGGAGGAGGAGGAGGAGGAGGAGGAGACAATGTCTACGGGAAACACAAATTGCGAGCGATACGAATTCCCTTCGCTATGTATCGACCCCGCCTCTGCCTATATATATATATATATATATATATATATATATATATATATATATACGTATATATATAAAAATATAAATATTGTTCTGAACCCCTAGGTGACCCAAACGGCCACGCTAAGAAATGCAGTACAACATTATGCAAGAAGGAGGAGGAGGAGATGAGTAGAGAGGGAGAAACGACACTCACCCAGGCCGAGCCCGCGAGGGGCGGCGCTTAGTGAGGGAGATCCTCACGAAGATCGTTTGCCGCCTCTTCTTCCTTGTTTACATTGGCCATACAAAGGCATTAAGGCTGTTCTGTTCCCAGCCTTCTCTGCCTCCTCCTCCTCCTCCTCCTCCTCCTCCGGTGTTCGCATGTCTGCGTACCTCTGCATTTTGAGAGTTCGATATTGACGCTCTTTTTCTAGCGATGGTTACCCTGTGGCGAAAGTGCCATGTGGCGTCTCTTCTACGGCTTCCTTGGAGCGCTTCGCTCTGCAAGAAGTCCCAGTTATCGCCTAAGCCATCGCCTTCCGTTGCTTCGTAAAAAAAGCGCCACCAAAAAACCAGAACATGTTCAAGATCGATCGTTTTTCGCTGCCCGCGTGCCACTCAACATGTATACCGTGGCTTCCCGTCGCGTCGACGCGGCGCCAACCCCGCCGCGGGCGTTCAAGGTTGAACGCTGTCCGTGGCGCAGGCTCGGCCGACAGACGATCTGCGCTGTCGGGAGGCCGCGATCGCTCGAGATTGCGTGATGCATTGGTGTCGGAAAGCAACACCGAAGTCGTCACGACTCGAACCTGCCGTGTCCCAATTCCTCGACCTTTCGTCCTTTGTGCAGTCGACCCGCACAGTGAGGATAGGCATCCCTCTCAAGGGTACCCTTGCGTCCTTGCCTCCTGGGTCCATCCTTGGACACTTTCGCTGGCCGCGTCCCGCTCGAAACGTTTCGAAATGGGCGTCCGAGGCCCTTGCATGCTTATCGCGCATCCTTACTATCCGGGGTGACTGTAACCCCCGACAGGGTAAGAGAAGCGGGCGGGCGGACTCCAACGGGTGGGCTCGGGGAGGAGGCATCTGACAGGCGGAACGGGCGGTCCGGGCTGGCGCATGAAACCGGGCGGCTGTTGGGTTTCGTGCAAAGAATCGGCCCGGCGGACCCTATCGGGCGGGTCGGGCTGGCGGACCTTGACAGGCGGGCCGGCCAGCTCCGCCGGTTGAGTCCGCCCGCCTGGCCCGCCTGGCAAGATCCACCTGCCAATCCTCCTGTTTCGCTTTCCTCCCTCTCCTCCTAAGCTCTTTGTGCCCTCCATCCTCCCACCTCTCTCTTGACCACCTCCCCTCTCGTTTCCTCCTCGCTTCCCAGCTCTCCCTTCTCCTGTCTCCCCCCTCACTGCCTCTCTCGGGGGCCGCGCAGAGCAGATATGCCCCCAAGGGGGGCACGGTCGACGTCGAAGCGGACGGGGATCGAGGGTTTGGCCTGTACACGTTGAGGGGCGCGCGAGCAACGAAGGGCGAACAAGATTGAGCTGCTTGTTGTCGTCCAGGGGGTCAGCACCAAAGTTCGATGCTCAACCTTTCTCTCTGCAATCGGCATAGCGAGGGAGCGATTGCACTGTGGGGCGTGGTGTGAGCTATGTGGTGTGATCCACCTTGCAGAACCTGAAGTCGCCAACTCCACTGCTCGCGCAATCATCCCCCCCCCCCACACAATCTCTTTTGCCCAACCCATGCAGCCACGATTGCGGCGCAATCTCGCGCGCGGAGCGGCGAACTGGTTTGGCACAACCAACACGACCACGATGGCGCTTACCGATGGGAGCGCCCCAGCGCGTCTCAAAAGCCGCGCTGGCGCGCGGGGTCTTCAGTGTGGGTCTGTGATTCGGGCGGGCGCGGTATCATGATGACGTCGACAACGGCGGCAATGATGATCACAGTAGCGATGGTGGTGAAGACGATGAGAATGACGACGGCAAGGCCCATGACGGCGACGATCTGGTGTCGACGGTAACGAAGATGAGTCCATGTGTCAGTGACGACGGTGATCGGTTGATGGTGGCGGCAATGGCGGCGATTGACGATGGCGACACCGGCGTGGATGCTGTGCGCGCACAGGTAATGCAGAGAGCCTGCCCAGCAAACGTCCGATTGGACAACCAATTGTTTGCGTATGTCGTTGACGAGCTCTATCTTGAAATGCCCCGAAAACCAATGGTTTCGGGCGGGTTTCGACACACGCGTGGCGACGCGTGCGTGTGACCCGCAGGGTGTTATTATGTTCTGACGTTTTGAGCTGGGCGCACACGGGATCCACGCGGAGGCACCGCGTGGTGAGATGAGAACGCGAGTTCTGTGCGAGAGCTCTGAAATCAAATGGCTTCCGCACGAGTTTGGCAAATGCGCGTGGGCAGAAACCTGCAAGACTTGTGATGAGACAACCTAAGGGAGGGTGATGCTGTCTGCTGGGATGCTTACAATACTTGAATGTTTGGCATGGCTTCGACTTGTGCGCACGCGTGTGGGCTTCGTGCTTTTTTTTGCCAGGGATGATTGACATCTGCTGTGATCGGCGGATGCGCACGCAGGGCTTCTTTTGACCGGGGTGAGGGTGGCGACATCCGGTCGCCTGGGATGGTATGTATGCGCTTCATTGAAAGATGACCGGCAAGCCAGAGCCATTTGCAGTGTCCCCGATGAGGTCGATAACCCCAGGGAGAATATATAATCTGAAAGAGAACCATATGTAGCGTAAAACATGTTGTGCAGGCTATGTTGTATAAGCGATGTCGCGTTACCTGTGTGGTGTCAGCTATGTGAGGTGAGCGATGTTGCCTGGGCTAGGCAGTGCAACCTATGTGGTGTAGGCGATGGTATGTACTCTATGCGGTGTGAGCTATACACAGTGTAAGCCATGTGGTGTAGGCTATGTGGCGTAAGCCATGTGGTGTGAGCGGTGTGGTATGAATGGGATTGTGTGAGTTTATGTAGTGCGTCCTACGTTGTGAAAGCTATGAGTCGGACTCCCAAGCGGCAACGAGGCGACAGCGGGCGGCGACGCGGCGAAACCCGGGCGGACCCCACCAGTGGGCGGCAACGAGGCGGCAACAACGCGGCGAAATCTCGGCGGACCCCCCCAAGTGGGCGGCAACGAGGCGGCCAAGAGGCGGCTACGCGGCGACACCTCGGCGGGCGAGCTGCAACGAGGCGGCCACGAGGCGGCCATGGGCGGCAACGCGGCGAAATCTCGGCGGGCCCCCTTCCCAAGTGGCGGCCAAGAGGCGGCCACGGGCGGCGACGCGGCGAAACATCGGCGGACCCCCCAAGTGGGCGGCACCGAGATTGCCCCGAGGCGGCCAAGGGAGGCGAAACCTCGAGGGGACCTCCCGAGGGGACGACAGCGAGGCGGCCGCGCGGCGGCCACGTGCGGCGGATCCCACAGGTGGCGACGCGGCCACAGGCGACGACGCGCCGACACTTCTCGCGGACCCCCCCAAGCTTGCGGCAGCGTGGCGGCCACGGGCGCCGACGCGGCAGAACCTCGGCGGACCCCCCCCCCCCTAGCTTGCGGCGACGAGGCGGCCGCGGGCGGCGGCGCGGCGAGACTTCCCGGCGGGCGCCCCCCAAAAAAGCGGCGTGGCAGCGCGGCGGCCGCGAGCTGCCCACGGGCGGCCAGACGTTCTGGCGGACCCCCCACGAGGCGGCCAAGAGGCGGCCACGAGGCGGCGACGCGGCGAGGCTCTGGCGGACCCCCCGAGCACTCTCGTCGCGACGGAGCTGCTACACCGCCGAACGCTGTCATGAGCCCGTGGTCGTTGCGGAGGGATAAAAAGAAGGCCTTTGGCGGACCCCCCAAGCGTGCGGCCACGAGGCGGCCACGCGGCGAGAAGCCTCGGCGGACCCCCCAAAGTGGGCGGCAGCGAGGCGGCCGCGGGCACGCGGCGAGACCTCGGCGGAGCCAGCCAGCTCTCCCGTGGCACGAAGGGCGACGCCGAAGAAGTGCGAGGCGCAGGTGGGGGAAGGCGGTGCGAGAGCAGAGGAGGGCAAATCAGATGGAAAAGCATGGCGTGCAAGATGTCAGCGGATCCCGCCGGTCACTCCTTCACAACCTATCCAAGAATCGCGCTATCGTTCAAGACGTTAGCGCCAATTACTCGAAAGGGCCGCGCTCCCGTCCAGGATGTCTGCCGCGTTTCTTCAGGAATCGCGCCCTGGCTGCTCAGGACTCGTGCTCACGCTCGAGACTCCTTCACGATATGTTCAAGAATGGAGCTCTCGCCTCAGACTTGCCCAAGCTGCTCAGGAGAGGCGCCTTCGCCGCTCAGGAATCGTTCCCTCGCCTCGCACAAACACGCGACATGATCGCGATGGAGTGTTCCGACTTCCCGACCCGCCTGGAAGGGCCCGCCCGCCTGACCCGCTCGTCAAGGTCCGCCCGCCAGCCCACCCCGCCCGTCATGGGCCGCCTGCTCAACCCCCGCCCGCCACCTTCGCGCGTTAGATCCGCTCGGTCGTTTGCTGTGAAGCTCGCCCGCTCGTCTTGATGCCCCGCCCGCCCGACCCGCCCGTCAGGGTCCGCCCGTCCGTCCGGCGCGGCCGCTTTAACGCTTCGCCCGCCCGACCCGCCAGTCAGATCCGCCCGCTCCTTTGTTTGAAGCCCGCCCATCCGCTTCAATGCCCCGCCGCTCGCCCGACCTCCCCTCTGAGCGTCCGCCCGAGACGCCCGTTGGGGTCCGCCCACCCGACCCGCCCGTTTGGATCCGCCCGCCCGATCCACCTCTGACTCTGTCGGGGCTTGCCCAGCAAGGAGCTGGCATAAAAAAGTGCTTCCCAGAGCAGGTGTCGAGGATCTGGGGTATACACACTGAACGAACGCGAACGAGCGAGCTGCTTTCACACGACTTCTTCTAGATTCATGTTGATAAGGAACTGGGTGCGAGCGCCCCTGGGGGAGATTTGACTTGAACAACACACTGGGCACCAGACGGGAGCAATCAACAACAATGTCGAGTCGGACATATGAGTTCAACATCGACCGCCTCCTCCTTTTCCGCTTCCGTCGACTGATCCAACTCCTCAGCTCCTAACTACTCTTTCTTCGGCCTCCTTCAGCCCCCACCACTCCCTGTTAGGATGCAACTCCTGGGAGCTTCCATTCAGCAACAGCGCTGGTGCATCCGAGAGCCCACATCGGCTTCATTCGGCCTAGTCCTTTTTCAGACCCGCTGACTTTGGCTCAATGCAGGGCCTAATCCAAGCCGATTCGGCTTGATGTCTGGGGGCAGATCAAGGCATAAACATCGAATGTGTGGTGCCCCGCGCGGATTTCTTGGATCGGCGCCGGAGTCCCCTGGCGGCGCCTCTGGCGCCGCCCTTGGCGTGCTCCGCGCGCCAGGGAGAGGAGTCCAGCACTGAACCAACAAATCCACGCGGACCTCCGAAGAAGTTGAGATGCTTATGCCACGATTTTGTTCCCTGATAGTGGCTCCCCAATCGGGCCTACCAGCCCTTAGCCGTCCCCACCGCGCCTATTCAGAGTGCGGCTACGAGTCTCGGACGGAGCTGGGACGAGGATAAACCCGTTCCAGGGCGTTCCGGAACGCTTCCAGAGCACTCCCGAGCGCTCTGAGAAGGCCGCGGCGCCTGGGACGTCTTCCAGAGCCGCCGGATCCCAGAGATCCTCGATCTGTCCTCACCCGATGTTGTCCTCGTCCTGGCTGCGTCTTACGCCACGCGAGTGCGGAGTGCGGCTAGGATTAAGTCGGGCGTGTCCCCCTACAGGGGGGGATCTTCAAAAATAGGAAGAAAAATAGTAGGGGGTAGGATTTTTCTACTATGTTTGAGCAGTTGGGGGGCATGTTCGAGGTACTTTTTCATTTTGCGCCAAGAATCCTCCTGTAGGGGGACAGGCCCGACTTCAGGCTAGGAGTCAAGGATGGCCGCCCTCCCGTGAGCGAGTCCGCCCAGGCGGGGCTGCGCGGAGAGGTGGGGGCCCAGCGGGCGGAGCGAGCAGCAGAGGGCAAAGGCCTTGCCGGTCGCCGCCGGGCCCGGTCAGGATTCATGAGACACGTCCGCCTCTCGGCATGCCTTTTCGTTTGATTATGCTTCGTACTGTCATTAAAACAAATATCAGTAGTAGTAGTCGTAGTAGTAGTAGTAGTAATACTAATAGTAGTAGCAGTAGTAGTAGTAGCAGTCGTCGTCGTCGTTGTCGTCGTCGTCGTCGTCGTCGTAGTCGTAGTCGTAGTAGTCGTAGTAGTCGTAGTAGTCGTAGTAGTAGTAGTAGTAGTAGTAGTAGTAGTAGTAGTAGTAGTAGTAGTAGTAGTAGTAGTAGTAGTAGTAGTAGTAGTAGTAGTAGTAGTAGTAGTAGTAGTAGTAGTAGTAGTAGTAGTAGTAGTGGTGGTAGTAGTAGTAATTGTAGTTGTAGTATGGTAGTGGTTAGTAGTAGTAATAGTTGTTGTTGTAGTGTAGTAGCAGTAGTCGTAGTCGTAGTCGTAGTCGTAGTCGTAGTCGTAGTTAGTCGTAGTCGTAGTCGTAGTGTAGTAGTAGTAGTAGTAGTAGTAGTAGTAGTAGTAGTAGTAGTAGTAGTAGTAGTAGTAGTAGTAGTAGTAGTAGTATTAGTAGTAGTAGTAGTAGTAGTAGTAGTAGTAGTAGTAGTAGTAGTAGTAGTAGTAGTAGTAGTAGTAGTAGTAGTAGTAGTAGTAGTAGTAGTAGTGGTAGTAGTAGTAGTAGTAGGAGGAGGAGGAGGAGGAGGAGGAGTAGTCGTAGTAGTTGTAGTAGTAGTAGTAGTAGTAGTAGTAGTTTGTTGCTGTTGAACGCGTATGAGCATTCTAGTCGTTCGTTTTACTATTACCATTCCTTTGATGCTCCGTAGTATTGGTATGTTGGCTGCTTTTGCTGCTAGTATGTGTGTTACTTGTATCAGAGTCGTCTTCTTCTTATTATGAGTGTTAGCATTAGCATTCGAATTCGCATTCGTATCTGTATTGGTATTAGTAGCAGCATGAGTATCTGAGTTCGTGTTAGTCTACGTGTTAGTAATACTAATGTTAGTAGTATTGTACTTGATTTCGTTGTTGTTAGTAGTACTACCATAATTATCAAGAGTAACCGCATGATGAGTCTGATGCTTATCATTATTATTGTATCGCTTCGCTCATTCCGCTGGCCCACATTGTATCACTGGTGCTATATGTTGGCGTGTTCGTGGCGAGCGAAGGAGGAGGAGGAGGAGGTGAGGAGGAGGAGGAGGAGGAAGAGGAGGCCTCTCGATGGCTTCTGGGGGCTTTGGGGTCCTTGGCGCCCGGGGCCGCCTCGGCGTCCCACGCGCCCCCTGCCGCCACCCGCGCGCTAGGACAACCCGTCGTGCTGCCTCTACGACACGAAGGCTTTCGGCGGGATGTTCTGCATCCCAAAGGATCGGAGGAAAGAACGGCGACACTTGGAGCCCGCTGGGAGCCTGGCATGGCCCAGCACTGGTTCCGGCGGCCAGGAGGGGAGACGCGAGGTCTGAGGCTCTGGGTTCGAGAAGGTTTCGTACCTCTTTCTGTCTCCAGGGGCCGCTTTCGGGCCCCAGGACTGTCAAAACGAATCCAGGAAGATGGACCCCGGGAGGAGTCCAGGGATCAGTTTTGATTGGATTTGGCTTTATCCCACCCCCTTGACAGAGCTTCTCGGGCCCATCCAGTTCAGACCCCTTGGCCGCCTCCAAGGGTCACCTCCAGAGAGAAGGTCCACTCAGAAGGCGACAAGATAGCGATACTGGCACCCTTGCCCTGTCGCCACCGCCAAATGTTCGTCGATTCCTTGATCGGAACGCACCGCTGGAGAGGTCCGGGGAGTAGCAGTATGGATATATCGTTGCTGCCCCCCTCCCTTCTCCTCTCTCTCTCCTCCTCCTCCTCCTCCTCCTCCTCCTCCTCCTCCTCTCCTCCTCCTCCCCTCCCCCCCCTCCCTCCCCCTTCCCCCTCCCCCTCCCCCTCCTCGCCCTCCCCTCCTCGGGTCGCCTGCGGCCCCGGGGGAAAGCGTCCATCTTTGCTGCCCCACCCGAGATGCTTCCCCGAGCTGGGGGGTAGGGGATGCCTGGAGCGGAGGGGGGGGGCTACACCGCCCTGGGGACGCCCCTTGGGTCCTCGCGCTGGTGGTGGCGGTGTTGCTTTTCTGCGGTGCTGGAAGGCGGGCCGGCGCCCTGTTCGGCCCATGGGCAGGGACGGCGTCATGGCCGTCGCGGTCGTCGCCGCCGCCACGGTCATGGTCGTCGTCGTCGTGGTCGAGGAAAGTCGTGTTCGTCGTCATCGCTGCCGCCGAGGGGTCCACCTCCTGAGGCCATCTGGAGGCTTTCTGACGAGGCCGCCTCGCCAGTGCGCTGAGCCTCTGGTGTGATCGGTTCTAGTACTGGGTCCCACGGCTGCTGGGCAGGCATCCCCGCAGCTCCTTGCTGGAATTCGCAGCGTGTCCCGCATGCGCTTTCCGAGCCGTTGCCAATACGTGGGTTGCAAGACTTTGCGAAGCTCCTAGAGACAACCCTTTCTGGGCTCGTGCGCAGCTCTTCCCCAGAAGGCTTTCAGCACCACATCCCCAGGGCCTGCTTGCTCATCCCCGAGACTTGTTTGACCGTGCCCCTGGCCCAAGGCCTCGGGATCTCCAGGGAAGGCCTCCACGGCCTCCAGCGCGCCCCTCACGAGGCCCTTGGGGGGCCCAGGGGCTCCAGAGCGGCGCGCAGCTCCGGGCCAGAGGCACGTCGAGCAACCTCCGACCCCTGATGCCAGGGACTGCCTCCAGACGCCGCCCAGAGGTTCCCTCCCCCCCAAAAAACAACTGGCACGTGTGCCATAGCCCTTGCACAAAAAGGAAGGGGGAGGAGGAGGAGGAGGAGGAGGAGGAGGAGGAGGAAAGGGAGGAGGGGGGGGGAAGAGGGGGCAAGGCATCGCCCTCTGGCCCCCCCCCCAAAAAAAAATCCCAAAGAAGACGCCGCCCGAAAGACCCCCGCCCAGGAACGGCCCCCCAGACGCTGCCCCTCCCGCCCCAGCAAGAGACGCCCCAAACAGTACAAGACTCCCCCCCCGCCCAGAAGCTCCCCCCCAGACGCCGCCAAAAAGACCCCCCTCCCACAAGAGCCTGTTTTTTTTTTATTAGACTCTGGCAAGCTTACTTGCATGGACGGGGGGGGGGGGGCTGAGCCTGAAGCAAGCCGCAAACGACTTGCACGTTCGGGGGGGCGCGGAAAGCACGCAAGTCGAGAGGCACTTGCACGCTAGTGTTCGCTTGAAGAGGGGCGAGGGGGGGGGGGGGGGGGTAGTAACTTTCGCCAAAGGCGCCAAAAATACTCCTCCTCCCTCTTCCTCCTCCTCTCTCCTCCTCCTCCTCCTCCTCCTCTCCCCTCCTCCTTTTCCTCCTCCTCCTCTTTTTTTCCTTCCTCCTTCCCCTCCTCCTCTTCCTCCTGCTGTAAAGGCCGAAAAGCCTCTAGTGGGCGGCCGAAAAAACCAAGATGCCTCTAGTGGGCGGCGGAGAAGACCGAGAGGCCTCTTGTGGGCGGCGGAGAAGGCCGAGAGGCCTCTAGTGGGCGGCGGCAAGGGCCGAAAGGCCTCTAGTGGGCGGCGGAGAAGGCCGAGAGGCTTCTAGTGGGCGGCGGAGAAGGCCGAGGACCTCTAGTGGGCGGCGGAGAAGGCCGAGAGGCCTCTAGGGGGCGGCGGAGAAGGCCGAGAGGCCTCTAGTGGGCGGCGGGGCGGCGGAGAAGGCCGAGAGGCCTCTAGTGGGCAGCCTTGGGGCCCCAAGGGGACCCCCCAGATCCCCAAGAGGAGTGGGCGATTTTTTCGGCCTCGGGGTCCTCGTCGTCGCCGCGGCTGGATCCCCCCCTCGAAATTATGGTCAGAGCGCGCACCTTCTCAAGCAAAAAAAAAAAAGGGAGGCGAGGCTCCCCCCCCGCGGCCCCCTCAGGCGCAGTGCCCGTAAAGGGAGGGGCCGCCTCCTGGGTGCCTTTCCGCCCCCTGCCCTACCTCGTTGAGGCGGGTTCGGGCGGGGGGGCGGAAGAGCACCCCCCTCTGTCCACCCTCCAGGCGGAAGGTGGACATAGGGAACGGAGTGGGGAGGAGTCCTCTGGCTGGCAACGGCATGCCTTCGTGGTCGTGCCGCGGGAGCCGCCCGATGGGGAGCTGCAGCTCCCGAAGGCTTGCAGCCAGGTAAGGGCCCTTCGCAATCCGCGCCTCAAAAGAGGGGTAACGAAGGACCCTTACCCCGACCCCACGGCAGCCACAGGCGCGCCGTTGCCATACCTCCTACGGTGCCCGAGGAGAGAGGGACCCCCTCTTTTCCCCGAAGCCCCCTAAGAGCCCAGCTGGGTCCCCTAGCAGCCTCCCAAAGAGCCCAAGAGCCCTGAGAGGCCCTCCAAAAAATCCATCGGGGCCCCCCTGCGAGATCCCTTTGGGCCACACCGCGGGCAGCCCGGGACGCGGGGGGCCCCCCAAGAGCTCCCCAGATCCCCAAGACCCCAGACACGGATCGCAAAATGGGCACACCCCTCACACGGATCGCAGAACGGGCACAGGCACACGGCACACCCTCACACGGATCGCGGATCGCAGAATGGGCACACCCCTCACACGGATCGTCTGCGGCACGCTCCGCACCCCTCACACGGATCGCAGACTGGGCACACCCCTCACACGGATCGCAGGATCGCAGAGTGGGCACACCCTCACACGGATCGCAGAATGGGCACACCTCTCACACGGATCGTCCTTCGGCACGCTCCACACCCCTCACAGGGATCGTCTTTCGGCACGCTCCATAAGAATCAAGAAAGGACTGCAGACTGCGAGACTGCGCTCACGGGACACAGGATCGTCTTTCAGCACGCTCCAAAGAAGAAACTGCGTTCACTGGATCGTCATTCGGCACGCACCAAGCTCAAGAAAGGACAGCTGGCCAAAAAATCGGTGCATGCTCGATGAGGAGAGGGGGGATGGGCGAGGGATGAGGGGCAGGGATGAGGAGAGGCGGAAGGGAAAGGAAGGAGGATCGGATCGGAACGCATTACCCAAAACGGGGCCCAGCAGGTAGCAGGTGAGGGGAGGAGAGGAGGCGGGCAGAAAACGGAACGCCGTTCCAAAATAGGCCCGGGGCCCAGCAGGCAAAGGAAGGAGGAGGGAGGAGGGATGAGATGGGGACAGGAAGGGGTAAGGGAAGGGATAGGGATTGGAAGAGAGGGAAGAGGGAAGAGGGGGAGAGGGAAGAGGCTAGAGGGAGCGAGGAATGAGGAGTGAGGAGTGAGGAATGAGTGGATGCCCTGCTCCCTACTTCTGCTGGCGTGCTGGCGCGCAGGATCGCAAGACCAAAGCGCGTGCGAAGCCGCCAATTCATACTTCACGCTTCACACCTCACGACGAGTGAAAGTACAACCCGAAGAAAATCTACAAACACTCAGTGAAGCCTGGAAGCTAAACGCTCGACCACTCGACCAGTCCATGCACAGCGATCTCCTGTCTTCTGCCTGTCTGTCTCTCTCCTCTCTCTCTCTCTTTCTCTCACTCCTTCTCTGTGAAACGCAAAATCTGAGATCTGAGCTGTGGGCTGCGAGCTGTGAGAAACTACCCCCTGCCGCGGGCACGCGAACCCCGACCACCGATCTTCAACTGTCCTGGTGCACTCGCTGCTTTCGCAAGTGCTTGCTCCCCCTTGGTGGCTTTGGGCGGGGGGGCAACCGGGGCAGGGGCAGGGACTGGATCACCCCTCTTGTGATCAGACGACTTTGCACCTGAATCAGCATTCTTCTGCTCAGACGCCGGTGCCTCTGCAGGGAAGGCCGCGCCATGCTCAGCCTTCTCACCCTCCTGTGCGCCCTGGGAACTATCACCCTTCTGACCTGGAGACTCAATGGGAAGTGTATGCTTGAGAAGCCCCCTGCCTCCCTCTGCCCTGGGCCTGCAGGGCTTCGGGAAACCGTCGAGGACGTTGATCAGGCTCGCCCAGAACTTGTCCAAGGCGCAGCCGGGCGCGCAGGAGTGAAGGTGCTGCGCCAACTCCTTGAAACTCTCCAGGTTGCTGGGCTCTGGGTCCAGCGTGCTGCTGCGGAAACCTACCACCATAGTGGCCCCCACGACCCGCTCCATCACGAAGAAGCCCAGGGGAATGTACATGTACTGGTCTGCGCTGATGGTACCCTTGTAGAAGACGCCATCGCAGCTGTCGAAAATGTTCAGCTGCTCGTTGAGGTGGATGCTCTTGATGATGTCGACACACCACTCGAAGAAGTCCTCCTTCTCCCCCTTCATGAGGCCAGCCCTCTGCGTGTAGTCACTCAGGCTATGCCAATCCACGGCGATAACCTCTTTGGTGCCTGAGATCTGGTACGAGCAAGTCGGAAGGCCTTGCCGCTGGAAGTACACTGCCTTGTTGCCGATGTTCGACCCATACATCAACACTTGTGAGTTAGACTTGCCGATCATCGTCTCAGTCTCGCCCTTGGGTACTTCCATGGACATCGGGGCCAACTTCTGCAACTGCTTGAGAACGTTGGGCGTCTTGTCTGAGTGCATGGGCGTGAAGCCGCGCCCCTCCTTCTTGGACTGCGCACTGGCTGGGTACTGGACTCTGAAGACGCCGAGCGTGGCCTTCGTGGAGCGCTCCTCGCACAACGCCTTGAGGGCACTATCCGACTGAATGACAAACGGCGTGCCCGGCCTAGTCTGATGTGTGTCACGGGCCTCCACGTATGCAGCATGATCTTTGAAGGTGTTCATGGGTTTGATGCACGCGTGCTGGACATCAAGAAGTGCACAGCCGCCAGCAGAGCTCTTGACCCTGTCCGCCTGAGCTTTAGCTTCCTTCTCCTGCTCCCTCTGCTTTTTCAAACTCTCCTGCTGGTCCTTTCTCACCTTCGCCTCGGCCGCCGCTGCGATCTTCTTCTCATGGCGTTCAATGGCCTTTATCACCTCGTCGGCCGACGCACTCACGAATGTGCAGATCTTGCCGATGATGTCGGTGATGCTGACCAGCTCCTTGTCCACTGTCTTCAGGATATCCTCGGTCTGCGCCGCCTTGATCTTCCAGTTGAACGTTGAGTACTCCATCATCCCGCAAGCCCGGACGATGTCGGCCTCTGCTACAGGAAGAGACTTGGCCTGCAATCCCCTGGAATGGAGGACGTGCTGGATATCGTGCCTGGCCGTTTTGCAAGCCAACACTCTCAAGAAGCCATCGTGCAGAATAGTTGTAGTCAAGGAAGCACTGTCAGAGAACTGTTTAACTTCTGAGTCCCAGCCTAGACACTTCAAGAGGAGGGATATCAAATCAATATCATCAGGGTCTACCATGTCGTCGATGCTGTCCCGCACCGTGACGCACACCTGGCCAAGCACTTCGGGATCGATGCGAGGATCTGACTTATCCTTGTAATCCTTGGTGATATTCAGGATCTTGATCGCCAACTCGCACTGCTTGTTAGGCGTAGTTTTCGTTTTCAACTTCTCGTATGCCGCCATTGCGATGCTCAATTCGTCCTTGGCCTCGTCACCAGTAGGGTCTGCGTGCACTACGTAATCTATCAATGGCGCCCTGTCCCTCATCACGTCCACGTAACGGGCTAATCCGGGGACCTCGCCAGGGCCACTCAGCCTAGACTCTGGGGTATTTTCACCGACGGCTGCCTCGGCCTTCGCAATAGACTCCCTCATCTTAGTGACCTTCGCCTCAGATGCAGACTTCTGAATGCCTAACTTGTCCAAGACTTTATTCCGCAAAATGTCGATGTCTGTGCGTTTACCCTTGCTCTTGTTATCCTCGTCTGCCTTCTTCTTCTCCTCCTTCATGTTCGCGAGCTGCTCCGCAAAGATGTTCGAGCCTGCATCGAGGCTGTTGGCGAACGCGCCCTGACCGAGGGCACCGATGGAAGTGCCGCCGACGGACGCAGCTACGCCCATGGCGCCGCCACCGACATCTTTGAACATGGCGTTCTTGAAGGTCGCGTGGCCGATAGTCAGGGCCTTCTGCTTCTCCGCGACCTCGTCCTCGTTGGTGACTTTCTTGCGCTTGCTCTCGACGTTGACCTCTTTCTTCTGCCCCACAGCGTTGCTTCCTTCGACGAAGTCCTCCTTTGGCATGGGCAAGCGGAGCGATGAGTGCTCCGGGCCTTTTTTGTCCTTCTCTTCTTCGGGGCAGCTGGCCAGTGTCGCCTCCCACTTCGTCTTTGCTTCTTGCTTGGGCATCACCAGTGTGTTCTCTGCGTGCTTCATCCACTGTTCGTAGTGCATCATGACCAAGCGAGTGCCCTTCTTGACCTTCGTGGAAGCAGTGTGCTTGGTGACGCACTGGAGGACATCACCAGATGTATGGCCCCGTTTCTTCCCTCTGCCTCTCCCAGGGAAGGTCGTTTCGAACTCCATGACCGCCGATGCGAAAGCGCTGGGCGGTTCGTCTGGGGCCGAATCTCGACAGTCAATGAACTCCTTCAACTTCTCTGGATCGGTTTTCAAGGACGCCATCATGGCTTCTATTGCCTGCTTGTGGGGCTTGCAATGCTTGCTCCCCTTAGCCATGTTCTCCGTGGTGGCGCAGACGTTGCAGTTCGTGTAGTTAGTGAGGGACTGGAGGAATTGGCTTCAACCCAGACCAGCAAGAAGCAAGATAACTTCACACAACAATGGGCAGCCATAATATGTTCGATGTTTGTCTATGTGTTGTACTTGCGTATGTATTCTATGTTATGTGTGCATACAGAGTGCGAGAATGCGTGCGTGCGTGCGTGCGTCCACGTATTTCGTTGCACTCTGTGTGAATGCACTGTATGTGGAATGTGTATGGGTATGGTGTGTGGTGTATGTGTGTATGTGTGTATGTGTGTATACATGCACACACGCGTATGTATTGCATACGTGTATATTGCCCGAGACCCCAGACTCCGAGGCGACTCTGTTACGTGCACTTCTGCACCTCCCCACAGCTCAATCACACAACCGCAGTCCCTGGCAAGACCCTTTCAGATGCGTGGAGAGGCATGGATGCATGGGGTCGGAGGTTGGAGCTCGGTCCTGGCATCCCCGATCTTGTTTTACAGCACAATGAAGAATCAACTTCACTTCTGGGCTGCACGCCACTCGCAGAGAGCCCCTAGACCTGAGTACTAAACACATCACGTCAAAGACAAAACTGCAAGTCCATAGAATCGGACTCGCTTCAACGCTGGAGCGCTGGGCGCTGGAGCGCTGGAGAGTGCTGCTGTTGCGTGTGAGCTCTGTGCTCTGATTCGGCACTGCTGGTTCCTGGCTCCTCCTCTCCTCCTGCTCCTCCTTCTCCTCCTGCTCCTGTTCTCCTGTTGCTCCTCCTACTGACGGGGGCCTGGGGCACGTGCGATCGTGCGATAGCAAATCTGATAATCTACCAACCACCGTACATCGTAGTTGTGAGGCAACTATGGCTACGCACAACGCACAACAGCACCACGGTAGGATGCCCGGCTGCTGCTTGTTGGCTGCCCAACTCATATGGGAAAATATCATGGCTCAACGCTTCCCTTCAACCTCAGATGCGTGATACAATAAGTGATCCAAAGGCCCATTGCTACGGTATGAAACGAATTACCGATCATGGAACAAAGGGCCGTCGTAGGAATGCTGCCGTCCTCCAACAAGTGCTGCCAGTAGCACGGGTAATTGTCTGGAATGGTGCCCACCATGCAAGGCTCCCCCTGCGCCATCAACAACTCAAATGGGTGGATCATGCTGTGCTTGCCGTCTTTATTCAAACTTGCGATGAGCTTGCAGTTGGTGGTGATGCACGGCATGTACTGGTCTCCAGTAGTAAAAGATGGTTGCTGGTTCAGGTCTGTCAGGTACGCGTCCCAGCAGTAGTTCTCAGAGTAGAACTCCTTCTCATGATGCTCCAATCGTTTGGCCTGAGGAATAGTAAGAAAATCTTTCATCTGAAGGTCAACGCTGCTGCTGAAATGGATCCTCTTGTTGGCGGCCATCTCGCGCATGTACTTCTGGCGATCCGCGGCATTCATCTGGACGTAGGCTTTCCCAGTAAGCACTGGGGCACGCGCGAGGACCTGGTCGTATTCTGAATAGCTTCCAGTGAAATCGAACGTCTTCGTGTTGTAGATGAAGGTGTGCCGTCGCTGCCTCCTCACGGGTATGCCTCGGGACTTCGGGTTGTCGATCCCTGTCACCATCTTGTAGGTGCCGATCCCTCCCAACGAATGCTCGCCAAGACTGTCAGCAAGTTGTTGATGGAGATCTGGCGGGCATGAAGAGGTGATCTCTAGCCACACGACGTCCGGCTTGAGGATCTTCATCTCCTCGACGAACAGAAGCCACTCCTCCATGTTGTCGCCGATGAAACACCACCGGAGACCATGCATAGCGAAGTCCTGGCACGAAGATCCAGCACAAACTGCTTTGATATTTTGGAGTGGCCTCCGCTGCATCGGCATCTCATCTTCATGCTGCTGGGTGCACTGTTCCTCGTCGACACAGACAGGAAAGGGGTACAACGGGCGGTAGGCTTTGCACTGGTAGCACCAGCTGGTATGATGATCATTCAAGAGCATCCCTGCTGCGGCCTTGCTCTTCACGAAGGTCGTCATCTCCTCGAAGACCTTCACCCTGCTCGCCTTGGTGAAATCAATCCCACTCCTTATCCTCTCGAGCTCCTTCTGCGTCTCAGGGCGAAGGCGAGATTGGAACGAACCGAAGACGTGATCGTACAAGATCTTCGGACCATCTCTCATACCACAAAGAACTGAAATACAATGCTTATCTTCCTCAGTGGCGTGCACGCTGCTGAAGACGTCGTGATCAACGAGATTCCGAGCTTTGATGGCCTTGTTCAAATGCTGGAAGATCGTAGCGTCGGTGCCCTTGCCCGCGTAGTAGCTGTAGCACTGCCAGGAACACTGTAAAACATCAATGAGATGGCCTGGCAAGCACTCCGAACCCTCCAAGGATTTAAGGCAAGCATCCAGACCCCAATCTGGCCACCCGAATACATCAAGCAGCGTGCGAGGGCCATCGAGCTTCTCAGCGTCCAGAAGGGCGTCATCGAACCCTCCGAGTTTTATCCTCTTGGACGTGCTGCTGCAAGGGCCGCCTTCCATTGCTGATGAAGGACGCCCAGACGTCCAAACTCGCTTCGATACGCAGGAAAGACACTGCCAGGCGCCAACGGGCTGGCGGGCGGTGGGCTTCCTTAGAAGCCGGTAGATCAATTGAGTCAAAACGGCAATGCAAGCAAACGACGATGCAAGCTGCAAGCTCCCTAGCTCCCTGCTCCCTCCCACAAGAAGGAGGGCGAGAAGGAACGGGAGAACGAAAGGGAGAGGAGGAGCAAGGAGCAAGGAAGGAGGGCGAGAAGGAGCGGGAGATGGGGAAGGGGGGTGGGTGGAGGGGGGAGGGCCAGGGCCATCAGTCTTCCAATTATCTCAATCCTCAATTATCCTCCTCCCTGCTCGTTGCTCCTCCCACCGCCTCCTCTAATCCTTATGCCCCGCTCCCCATCCACTGCCCACTCTCCACCATCTGCTATCTCCTCCTTCCTCCTCCATCCTCCAAAACAGTGGTATCCTTCCGAGGCTTCTTGATGCAGGGCTCGCAACCGCCAGAAGACGCTGTAGTCACTTCTGTCGCAGCCACAGAGGAGGTGTCGTCGAGCCCGACTGGGTCGAATAGGTCGCCGCCGTCCATGACGAGGGACACTCTCCAGGGCTCACAGATCTCTGAAGTCTGGAGTCTGGGGAACAAGCCTCAACAGCTCGATCCATGAGACAGCCACAACAGCAGGGGACCGGGAGCACGCCAGGACCCCTTTGAGGGTTTGGGCAGACAGGAAGGCCTTGGGAACTCCTGAAGCATCTCCTGGTGAGGGGGCCACACGATGAGAAGGCCTTGGGAACTCTGGAAGCATCTCCCTGACGGGGGGGGGGCGGCTTGTGAACTCTGGAAGCATCTCTGGGACGATGGGACGATGTGCTGTGCCTTACTGCAGCATTCGCACAACTTCCAACACTTTCTGTTGATGTTTGTGCGTTATTGATGTTTGTTATGCTTTTTGTTTCAACCCTGACGTTTTGTTTGCATTTTCTTGTTTTGTAGCGCTTCTTGTAGCTGTTTTGTGTTTTTTTGTGGTTTCGTGTTTTTTTTTTGCATTTCTTGATTTTTTGTGATTTTTGCGTTTTTTTTGTGTTTTTTGCGTTTTTTTGTGTTTTTTTGTTTTTTTTTGCCTTTTTGCTGATTTTGGCCAACTTTCGCAAAAAAACACCAAAATCACCAAAATCCACAACAAGCTGCAAAAACACGAAAATCACAAAAAAAAACCTAAAAAAAGTTCCGTGGAGTTCCGTGGAGTTCCGTGGAGTTCCGTGGAGTTCCGTGGAGGGGGCTCTGGGGGGGCAAAAATGCTAAAAATACGTTTTTGGCGGCGTTTCTGGAATTTTGGTGTTTTGGTCGATTTTGGGCAATTTTTGCGCATTTTGGCAAAACAAAAAAAAAACACCAAAAACACAAAAAAACACAAAAAAAAACAAACAAACACCAAAAACACAACAAATGCATAAAAAACTATTTAAAAAAAAAAAAAAAAAAAAAAAAAAAAAAAAAAAAAAAAAAAAAAAAAAAAAAAAAAAAAAAAAAAAAAAAAAAAAAAAAAAAAAAAAACAAAAAAAAAAAAAAAAAACACCAAAAACACAACAAATGCATAAAAAACTATTAAAAATAACAAAAAAAAAAATCAAACATAACATATAAACGCAAAACAAACACTAAACGACTTACAAGTAACATGAACAACACTACAGACGCATAAAACACAAAAACGCATATAAATAATCAAACAAACAATGATAATCACGCACATCAACTACACAAACCACGTTGGAAACGCCAGCGAACAGACGTGCATCTCTGATGCCGAACTTTGGTGTCCAGGCCATTCGGGGTGGAGCTAAGCGAGGACGATCACCCTCTACCTTCTTCCTCCCTCCTCCCTCCTCCCTCCCTTCCCCCTTCAGGCTTCTATCTCACCCTTTTCTCAACAACAAGAAAAAGCGGGCAGCGAGTTAGTCGGAGCTCGAACTCGTCGAGCTCGTTGAAGACGAGCTCGAGCTCGAGCTCGAGGACACGCTCGAAGATGAGCTGTCCTCGCCGGCGCGCCGGCGCGTCGTCCGCCGTCGCGGCTTCGTCGATGCATCGTCGCGTCGTCATTGTCGTCCATCCTTTGCGTCGTCGATCGTCGCCTTCTCCATCTACTCTTAATACGTCGTTGCGTCATTGCGTCGTCATCGCTGTCGTTATCGGTTATCGAGTCGTCGTGCTAATGCATACTGTTATCGGTTATCGTTATCGGTTATCGATTATCGGTTATCGGTTGTCGTCGAGTCGTCGGTTATTGTTTTCGGTTATCGGTTATCGCTGTCGTTATCGGTTGTGTCGTTGCTAGCGCATACTCTATCATCCGTATCCTACTCCTCCCTCCTCCTCCCTCCTCCCTCCTCCCTCTCCTCCTCCTCTCCTCTCTCCTCTCCTCCCCCCTCTTCTTCCTACTCCTCCCTCCTCCTCCCCCTCTCCTCTCCTCTCCTCTCCTCTCCTCTCTCCTCCCTCCTCCTTCCTCCCTCTCCTCCCTCCTCCTCCCTCCTCCCTCCTCCCTCCTCCTCCCTCCTCCTCCCTCCTCCCTCTCCCCTCTCCCCCCTGAGTCCTGGTACACATACTTGCGCTTGGCGCGCACCTTCGTCTTGATCATCTCGGCCGTCTCGGCCTCGGCGCCGTCGTCCTCGCACTCGCTGCCAGATAACCACGGATAAACTGGCTTCTGATGCTCAATCATCTCGGGCGACGGCGTGTTCTTATCGTTGGGTTTGAACGCCTGATGTTTTTTTCTAGAGCCATACTTCCAACTAGAATTCATCCAATGTCTCAACCATAGCTCCACTGAGCGCTCCTGTTCAGGTGTCTTGAACTGGCGTGTTTGTCGGCATCGAGTCGATGGCTGTGCGTAGTTGTAGTGGCCGCTGTCGCACCTTGGGCATGTGGCCTGCCAGCTGTTGGGAGGCTTGAATGTCATGAAACCGCTTCCCCACCAATAACTTTTCGGATGTTGCTTCTTACCCGTTTTATTGCCCTGCTGCACAGGACCATCATTCTTCTTCAACTGCTTGCTAGACTGACCAGTAGTGTCACCACCCTTTTTTTTTTTTTTTTTTTTTCTTTTTTTTTTTTTTTTCTTTATTTCTTTTTTTTTTTTTTTTTTTTTTTTTTTTTTGTTTTTTTTTTTTTTTTTTTTTTTTTTTTTTTTTTCTTTTTTTTTTTTTTTTTTTTTTTGTTTTTTTTTTTTTTTTCTTTTTTTTTTTTTTTTTTTTTTTTTTTTTTTTTTTTTGTTTTTTTTGTTTTCTTTTTTTTTTTTTCTATTTTTTTGTCTTTTTTTTTTTTTTTTTTTTTTTTTTTTTTCTTTTTTTTTTTTTTTTTTTTTTTTTTTTTTTTTTTTTTTTTTTTTTTTGTTTTTTTTTTTATTCTTTTTTTTTTTTTTTTTTTTTTTTTTTTTTTTTTTTTTTTTTTTTTTTCTTTTTTTTTTTTTTTTTTTTTTTTTTTTTTTTTTTTTTTTTTTTTTTTTGTTTTTTTTTTTTTTTGCGGTTGCGCTGTCTCTTTTTTTGTGCCATCACTTCTAAGTCAATGCCGATTTCGTCAGATCTGAATGACAGCTTCGATACCTTGAACAGCCCATTGTAGTATTTATCTTGCCTGAAATGCTCGATGGTCTCAACCTTCGCTTCATCCATGCGGGCCATCGCTAGAAGGTACGCCTTGCTGATGCAGACGCTTGCTTTCTTGACGTACCAAATTTTGGGCCCCCCATTTTCAACCATGACAGGGGGAGGCCGGGAATCACTTGCAGTGGTGTGCCACACGCTACCAATCCAACCAATATTTCTCAAGTAATGAATCAATTCGAACTGCGTCATGGACTTGATGTCGATGTCCTCCCTGGGAACCGCAATCTTCTCGAAGTCGTCGGGATGAAGTCTGGTGCATGCCTCCACCATGTCCTCGCCAACTAGTGTGATGCGCCACGATGATGAAGTCGGCGTGTCGACAAGCCGCTCCACGATGCCGTGCGCAAGCATGAACTTCAACGTGTCCTCCACATCGCCGTCGTCGCTGGATATTGTAAGTGACGCATCCGTCATGGCAGACTCCAGCGCCTGACTTTCTAGCAAGAGGGCCAGCGCGTCGGATACTCTGACCTCGTCGTGTCCACTGATGCCGCGAAGCGTGTAGAATAGGAGCCCAGATGGAGGACACCTGCAAATTTCATCCATGCACTCCATCAGAGACCGCCACGTGAGGATCCTCCCCCTGTCCGTATCCTTCCCATCACCAACTAGATAGTATTCCAGCTCGGTCACAGTAGACTTCATCTTCAGAGCACTAACCACAATGTCGCCTGTATTGAATAATCCTTCGGCCGAGTCTGCAGCGATCTTCTTGGGGTACTTGCACGTGATTTGGAAAAACATGATGTCGGGATGCGATGCTGTTGGTATGTATTCTACTGGAAGTGGTGCTGCTTCTTCCGCGCATCCATCGCCGTCCAACGACCTAGCAGTGAGATCGTCAACAATAGAACCTTCCAGCATTTCCATTGATTGTGCCAACATCTCAAAGTCCACGCTCTCATAAGACAACATGGTAGCCTCGAATCCAGATGGCCATGCCAAGGGCTGGTTCAAGACATCCGGGAGAGACGGCATCGACAACTTGCTCGATCGGACAGTAAAAATATCACAGGGGTCGGAGGTGAAGAGTAGGTGCCGTGCCGATGCGTCCCTCTCCAACTTGGCCAAGACCTCTGCGTCGATACTCGTCTCAGTAGCATACTCGATCACTTGAACCTTGTCTGTAGCACCTGGCGAGACTCGTGACTCGTGCTTCCGCTCTGTCTACTTCCTCCTTCCTCTCACCCCTCACCACTCCCCTCTCCCTCTCTCCCCTCCTCCTCACTCCTCACTCCTCACTTCTCCTCCTCCTCCTCCTCCTCCTCCTCTGTCGTCGGCTTCCTCCCTCACTTCAGCCCTTCCCATTTCCTCTATCCCACTCTCTTAGCCCTCCTCTTTCCTGCCGCCCTCCTCCTTTCTCATCCCTCCTCCCTCCTCCCTCCGCCTCCTCAGTACCAACTCAAATGAATGCATTAGGGGGCAACAAGAGTCACATTATGAACGCATGAGGGGCCAGGAGAGTCACACTATGAATGCATGAATCACATTATGAATGCAATTTAATGCATCACACAGGGGGGCAGGGGGCAACGAACGAGAACCAGGAGAGCAAAGCAGAAGAAATCGAGGGCACCGTGGGGACGTGGGGAACCAGGGGCACCGCGAAGACCGCCGTCATTGTCCAGGCCCCGACCCATCTCCAAGCGCCCCCCTTGGGCCGCCATGTGGCCCAGGCGGTGGGGGATCATCTGCAGGATCGAACATATCAGGTAATTTGGCAAACTGAGTCTGCAAGTCCGATCTGTAGATCACCCTGCAAGCAATGTGATGGGGCACTAACATGTTCGGCAAGCCAGTGTTGGTGGACGAGGCTGTTATTATTGGATGTCCTGTCAATCCCAGACACGCTAAGCAATTAGCTGGCGTCCTTACTCGGGAAAGGGTCCCTGCGAACGTTCTGGCACGCTCTGCGTTGTCGTCAAAGCAATCTAAAATCTCACCTTTACGCATTGCCAAACTAGCGTACGATTCTGAATGGTTGCTGGCGAGTAATATATGTCGGTGCAATTGAGCGTGATCTCTCTCTATTCCTATCTCTATGTTGGAGGCGAACCTAGCTTTGGCCCTCAATTGAAGCAACTCTGGATACCGAGCGAAGGGGGCCCCAGCAACGACGTCACGCACAGCATCGCGAAGGGACGTGTGACCGTGCCCAAACAGCCTGTCCACAAATGGATGAGTACGAACGCCTCTCTGCCGATCACGATCGTACATCGCACACGAAATGAGGAGGCCCGCGCGGGCCTTCCTCTCATCATAATGGCCAATCGTTAGTGCTTTCAGAGGGAGGGTATTGAACCATGAGAGTCGCAGCTGCAACTCCGTCAACAAAAACCTTTTACACGATTCGAAATTTCGCGTGACTCCTTGCCGGGCGGCGGCATTGAAAGGATGGACTTCTGAGATCAATCGTGCCAAATCCAGCTCGCACAGCTCCTCAACATACCTCTCTAAATCACCAGCTGCGATCTCTGGCACACGCCTGCCTCTCATGGGACAAGAATGCTTGTCGCCCTGCAGGTCAAAATCTTTGCAAACCTGGGACCGGTGACAAACGCAACCTTTGCAATAATTGTTCAAGCGGCCCAACAACTGGGAAAACACCTCGATGAGCAAAAGATACGCCCAAAACCTGTCGTCTGCAAAAGACTCGGTGCACCTCCGGGCGTGGTTGCCTGCATCAGCTAGCCCGCCAGCAGGCAGACCGCCGGGACCACCAACCGCCCACTGCCGTGCACCGTCAGCAGCGATGTCCTCACTGCCCAATTCCCTGCGAGCAATGCGAGGGGCGAGGGGGGATGGGGAGCGGGGAACACCCCATTTTGCAAACGGCCGCCCTCCATCCATGTAACTATTGCAAACTTGTTAGACGAATGCACGCGACGCCAAGGCCCAAGGCGAGAACCCCTTTTGAAAAAGAGCCGCCCTCCATTTTTGCAACTGCTCATCTGGACGTGCAGGGCCGAAGGCCTATTGATGGGCGCAACCCGCAACCCGCCAGCCCTATCCGATGCGCCGAAGGGAAGAGTGCTGAGTGCTACCTGCAGCCCGAGGTACATGCCGACATGCCGTGGATTGGGTCGTCCCGATGCGCCGATCGGTTTGCTGGCTGCCCGAGATACATGCCATGGATCGGCCAGGCTCGGGGAAGGGAACCGTCTTGGAGGCTATCTTGGCCGTCTTAGGCCTCTTGGGGCCCTCTTAGGGCCGTCTTGGGGGCCTTTTGGGCCGTCATGGGGCCATCTGTTTCTGCGTGTGCGTGCGTGCGTGCGTGCGTGCGTGCGTGCGTGCGTGCGTGCGTGCGTGTGTGTGTGTGTGTGTGTGTGTGTGTGTGTGTGTTTCCCCCAGGACGCCCCCGAGCGGCAGCCTGGTTTCTTAGGGTCTGTATCAGCGTGGGCTATCTTGGAAGCCTCGTGGGCGGTGGGCGATCTTGGGGCGATCTACGGCGGAGGTGGAGGAGGAGGTGGAGGAGGAGCAGGAGGAGGAGCAGGAGGAGGAGGAGCAGGAGGCAGGAGGTAATCGCGGTTCGCTCTGCTTCTTTACCCTCCTCCTCCCCCTCCTCCGCCGCCTCCTCCTCCACCTCCTCCCTCCTCCCCCTCCTCCTGCTCCTCCTCCCTCCTCCTCCTCCTCCTGCTCGCCAGGATCGAAGGCTCGCTGCTCGCTCGAGGCCTTTACGGCCTCGACCTCCCCGCCCACGGCCGGCAGGAGCGGGCCTGGCAGGTGGCAGGAGGGCAGCCCCAGCCCTCCCCACTCCCCATCCCCGACATCCTCGTTCCACGCCGGGATGATCAAGAGCCTCCGAGCGTTGAACCACTGGGAGATGTCAACAAGCACTCCCCATGTGCGGCCGCCTTCATACAGAGGAGGTCCTGACTTGAACCTCGCTTGCCAAGGTGAGCGGTCCCCTGTCAGAGTGGACTTGAATGCTTCTCATGTGATGCGATGATGGAATATCCAAGCCGCTGATTCTATCATCGTTTTGAACTCGTCAAACCCATCGAGGTTGTCGATCAAACGGTGTTCTAGAAGCTCTACCATGTGGTACGTTCCGGGGATTAGAAGAACATGCTTCAAAGATAAACGAACTGCCTCTGGTGGGGGTGCATCATTAAACTCCAGATTATCAGCGTCACCAAGGATGCCCATTTCAACCGAATGGGGAAAAATCTCAGCAGGCGTTGAATTTAATGACATCAGTTTGCTTTCGGCTCCTGCATCTGCTGCCATACTAAAATACATGTTCATGAACTTCTGTGTGTCTGTCCAGCATGAGGTCTCCAGACGATGTGAATGCAACCATGCGTGTGCCTTGTGCGCTGCGTCGCCGTGCCGGGAACCCAAACCACCTGGTGGGAGGACATGCCTTTCAAAAGCGAGCGAGACGAATTTATGGTGCTGCCTCATCTGAAACACAAAATCATTTGGCTTCACGGGGACACCGCACATTTCCGCCATTTGCACAACACTCTCAAGAGCTGCAAGATACACATCCCCCCCTTGACATACATGTATTCTATCATGAGCCAGTTTCTGCCACCCTGTGGGGATGAATCAAGCATGCCAAAAAGAGCGCCCCCATTCTCGATCATCTCAGAATGCCTCTCCCTCATCCGGAGCATCCAAGCTACGTCCAGGAACAAACGACTCCGACTGATGATTGTTGGCGATGGCCACTGCATCCCCTCGATAACTGTTTCAGCCACTTCCAAAAAATCAGGTGGGAAACAACGCAGAGCTCGTTTCATAATCAATTTCAAGGTGAACCTACCCCCTGTCTGACTGGCACCGCGGAGCGCAAAAGAAAATAACATACAATGTAACAGAAATAACGGAGCGTATCCCCCACGAAAGTCTATTCCTTGAATCTGCGCTCCGCCTCTGGCCCCAGTTCTTTGCCACGAATGCAACGTGAACGAATCGATCGAAA